>JAWQRJ010004330.1:0-11151 GCA_033557515.1 Diorygopyx duplodentatus
TGATTGGGGTTCCCCCCTCCAAGCTCCGCCCCCTTGGGGTTGGAAGCCCCGCCCCCCTGGGGGTAGGAGTGGGGGGGATTAAAATGGTGGGGGGGATGGTCCAGAAGGAACACTACTTACCTACTTACGCTGACAGCAATTCCTCGACGTGAGCGACATAATCATGACTTTTGTTGTTACCCAAACATTTTTCACACACGTTTTGGAATGCAAGCCAAGTTCGTTTTTCTTTTCGATTCAGGTATTCGATAAACGTCGAATCTTGAAAAAGTTGTCTAATCTGGGGGCCCACGAAAACTCCTTTCTTGATTTTAGCCTCACTAAGACGAGGAAACTTAGTTTTCAAAAATTGAAATGCATCACCTGTCTTGTACGTTGCTTTCACGAACTGCTTGATCAATCCGAGTTTGATGTGCAAAGGCGGTAAGTAAATATTTTCCTTCGGGACCAGAGGATCGTGAGCGACATTTATCTGACCGGGAGTAACACTTTCTCGCAGAGGCTAGTTCCGTACGATGTAATGTTTGTCTCGGGCTCGACTGTCCCATTCACATAGGAAGCAGCAGTATTTTGTGAAGCCTGGTTGCAGGCCCGTTAGTAGAGCAATAACTTTTAAGTCAGCGCAAAGTTTCCAATTATAATCATGATAATTGATTTTATCAAGGAATCGGCTGATGTTTTCGCACGTCTCCTTCATATCCACAGAGTATGCAACCGGGACTGATTGGTAACTTATTCCCATTGGCCAACAGGGCAACTTTCAGGCTTGTCTTTGATGAGTCAATAAACAGTCTCCATTTGTCTGGGTCACATGGCATCTTCAGTTCTGTCATCAATGCATTTGAATTAGGACAGAACACGAAGCCTTCATCTTCCGAAAAAGTAATATCAGGGTTGACTGCCTGGACCTGTAAGAAGAGATGTTTACGCCCTTTTCTAAGAGATTCCACTGCTGAAGTCGTGATCCAAGAAGTTGAGATTTACTCTTAGGTAACTCCAAATCCCTGACGAGATCATTCAATTCCGACTGAGTAACGAGGTAACGTTGTCGATGAGCTGAATCAGCTGAATACTCTTCATAATCGGTGGACGTATCATCATTCGATGGTCCAGGGGCTGTGGCCCAAAGTCTTCCAAATCTGTTTCTGGCTCTAGAGTATACGTTCTTGTGGGCACTGGGATTGGCAAAGATTCATTGTGAGGAACTGGTCTTAGAGCTGAAGGGATATTGGGATACTGAATTGTATGCTTACTTTTGCTAGAGAACCCGACGGTGGAAGTTATACAAAAGTAACATTCTGTGAGATGACAGCGAGGTTCGCGCCAAACCATGGGCACAACAAATGGCCTTGATTTACGGGTGGGTACCTTTGAGCCATTTGGTCAAGCTACTGTAACAAGTAGTGCAACAAACTGTTGCAGCCCAATCCTTGTCCTGATCGCTAACTTGGCAATCAAAGTAAATTTTTTAAGAAGTGGGGAAGGGGTTTTCGTTGCGCTTTTAATGTCAATTCCCCGCAAGCATAGCAGAAGCTATCGGGATGATTTTTATACTCGCGTATCATAATTAAATAGTAAATCAATGCTCGATATTAATCAAAAATTACACTCACATCCTGTAATTCACTTGGAAAAAGCCGGAGTAAAAAAAATTACTACCGTTTTTCACAATTGGAAACACAGAATCTCCGCCTAGAACACCACAAGTTGACTACGATCGTACGATCGGAGTCAACTGAGGGAAGATAAGGATTACAGCGCAGGACTATTGTAGCAAGAGCAATGTAACCTTAAACTTGTCAAAGCATGAACATTCCTGTGCAAACCTGTGCGCGCGAGGTATTGAGAGCGACAGCGTGGTACTCAATCTTTCAAACTTTCTTGCGAGGTCTTCGGGACCGCTCATCCCGCTCCTTCCGGTTGGAAGCTGGAATATGTAGAAAATAAGTGAAAAAATTGCGAAAAAACGGAAAAACCGGTTATTTGTAATTTTTTTTGTAATTAAACGGGGGCAAATCCACCGCCTCTCCCCTCCAATTCTACCTCCTTGCTACAAATCTTCATGTTTGAAAACTTTTCACCTCTCTAGCCCCTCAGAAGAAAGGCCATAAAATCATCGAAAAGTGATAAAAATAGGTGGAGGGGCCTCCCCCGAAAACGGTGGGTGATGGGGGGAAACGGTCATATTTGGATTCAGGAGATCATTTTACATAAGAATCAGCAGGAATGGTGTCAGGGCCGATTGTCATGCAGACCAGTGTAGCCTCTTGACGAAGGGAGCCAGAGATTCGGCTCTACCACTCGACACCTCCACCCCCTCTACCCCCTTACATAACATAGCAAAATGTTTAAAAGACGAATTACATCCAACTGAACACGCAGCCGTAATAGCGCACAACTGATTGTGCATGCTAGACAACTTTAGGCAAATACATGTACAATATACAATACGTGTAGTTTTTTATTTTCGATTTAATTCTTTCACTTTACAGTTTAGTATGTTATAAATTAAAATATGTTGGCCACTTATCGTTACTAACATTGCTTTCATTGATTTCAGCTTCAAAATTTTCATTTTGACCAGTAGAAAATTGTTCATGAAGTTGTCTCATCAGCTTATCTTCTTTTAATTGTAAGACTTTCAATTGGTTAAGTAAAACAAGTCTTTGAAGTTCATTAGATAAGTGTAGGTACTGTAACGTCAGTTTCATATTGTTGAAGCAGATTACTTGCTTTCTTCTTTTTATAGGTATATATTGAATTGTGGAATCTTCTGTTACAGAAGTATACAGAAGGGGACATTTTCATAGCTGACGTTGGTATCCATTTTTTGCAAGCCGGCAGATATTGCCCCTATTTTTTACGATTTATGAAAGATATGCTAATATTATATACCTATTATACAGTAACTAAATATACCTATTATACAGTGTGTAAATGAATAGTTATGGCAAACTTTAAGGAGCTAATAATAGGGTATGTGATGGTAGCTGATGTTAAGTTGTGGTGCTAGAAGAAGTTAAAAAGAAACATATTTGTTTGCAACCTAGTACATAAAATCGTAGACAATTTATCATTTATTGTTATGATTATTCTATGATTTATCAAAACAACAAATTAAAAACAACCGCAAAACGTAAAATTAACTAATTTTACAAAAACACAAAACGAAATTAAAATTCATTTTGAAATAGACTGGACAGAACGGACTGGTTTCTCACTGGTGGACGTCACACCTGTTTGTATATAAGAGCATCTACTCACATTAGTAGGAGCATGTACTTCTAGAAGCAGAACCACTTTTTCATATGAATAAGAGTATGAACTCAAAGTTTATGCTCATGCTCATGAGTACATGCTAGGAGTATAAACTTAAAGTTTATTCATATCACCCAATACCAGTAGATACCCAAATTCTCAATTTTTGGAAGTTTCTATTTAGATTATTTATCAATGGCCTTATCTTATATGTAAATAAATGTTGGATTATACTTTTCTGACTATTTTTTTATTGTTATCCACTGTGTCAATCGTATGATGGTGTCTTCTGTGTAAAATATTTTACGGTCGAGGTATAAAATGGTGTTTTTATGGTGGTTAATGTGTTATTTATAGATATAAATCTGTGTGATCGGTTTGTTTAAGCTTTGTGTGTGTTTTTTATCCATTTCGTCGTGATTTAGTTGTTGTGTGCCTGTATGTCACGTTTTCAGTCGTTTATAATATTGTCGTTTGCGTACTGACGTGTATGCGTGAGTGCGTGGGTGGTATGGGTTCACCAGTATACATTCTAAGTGTCATTGCCCAGTATTCAATCCGTTTCTTGGAGACACTGAAGAGTTGCCGCAAAACACTATTTGAGAGGTATTTGTACTGTGGCTAATTTTGCAGCATATGCTCTCATGGATAATAATGCCCTTTCTATATTGCATGGTTAGTTCAGGAGTCAACTGTAAAAGGGTTGTGACATTTTAGTTCTTTATCCAATAAGAAGAGATGAATCTGGTTCATCTACCTTAAGGGCCCCTAGGATATTCTGGATATGTTGAGAGAGTGGATGGTACAGATTCAAAATAATCCCAACCTTTGTAGGTGACTTCTAACTTGATTGATTTTGCTGCTAATATTAATGCCAAGGTATATGCAGGAAGTATGGTGGGCATTGACTACAGGCAGAATGGCATGTGGAGAAGATATTTCCAAGAATGTCCTCTAAGGTTGGTAATACAAGATTTGCAAGTGGTTCAGCTTTACAGGCTTTCTTTAATTAATGGAGCTCCCATCCAAGCATTTTTCACAATATACCGCTTACTAGTGCAGGTAAGGAGACGGAGCTCTCCTCTGGTTTAAGATCCCATCCCGTATCCTGCCATAACTTTTTCAACTCATTCAGTCATCAAATCAATCTCTAATTTGCTTTATATCACGAGCCGTAGTAGTCTGATTATTGAATGAGTCATTCCTAATGACTAACGCAACCTGGAATATAATCCTGGAAACCCTCAGGATTTATTTGAGTGGAGTTGACGATTTTTGGGCATTTTATCAAATGTTGTGTGTGTAAAGTGTTAGCGGGCATATTTCACGCTCTGAAAATAAGTAATAGTGGTACTTTGAGATTATATACAATTAAACTCACTTACAACAGAGATAACCTTCTTACAATTCCGAGAGTTAGATTTATGGACACGTGTAGCGTGTAACTAGAAAATCAAGAAAACACCAAGAAAAGGATGTCATTAATAAAACTAGGGGAAAATGACTGACAACATAACTAGTGTCAACTTAGTCATGGCGGTAAATTCAAAAAGTATTTAAAGTTTAAACTATTTCATGGTCATCATAAACAATATTGTTTAATGATGTTTAATGAACATAAGGTGTGCGCTCTTGTTTAAATTATAAAACAAGTCCCAGTACGTTGTCTCAAAAGTTTGCTCATTAAAATGCCAGTCTTCCAACCCTTTCACATTCAATTTTATAAACCTTTTTACTTTCTCGTTACAACCACCTGAATTTTTTTACAGATGAGTTTCGCCAAAATCTTTTAAAAAAAGTTCTCATAAATCTTTTTATTGGTTTTCAAATGCGCCCAGTTCCTTTCTTTCTAAAAGATAACAATTCTATAATGAACAATCAATATCACATTAACTAACTTACAAGTTGAAGTTCTAGGCGTTCATACTCTAGTTGCGCTTTCACTACTTCGGTGTTCTTTTGATCCAATTGCGTGTGCACTTTGATGAATCTGGTTCATCTACCTGAAGAGACCCTAGGATATTCTGGATATGTTGAGAAAGTGGATCGTACCGATTTAAAATAATGGGCCTAAATAGGGATAAGCCAATACTAAGCATATCATTCTCTCTCCCCCGGGATAAAAAACACTTGCAATGAATCCCAACCTTTGTAGGTGGCTTCTAACTTGATTAATTTTGCTGCTAGTATTAATGCCAAGGTATATGCAGGAAGTATGGTAGGGCATTGACTATAGGCAGAATGGCATGTGGAGAAGATATTTCCAAGAATGTCATCTAAGGTTGGTACCACGAGATTTGCAAGTGATTCAACTTTACGGGCTTTCTTTAATGAAGCTCCGAGCCAAGTATTTTTCACAATATACTGCTTAGCCGATTTAATTCCAGTTCCGAAGACGATATGTCCAGGGATGCTGGTCTAGGCCCTCAATACCACCTTCTTGGCCATCCCAAGACTCATTTGTTAAACCATCTGTGTAGTAGAAGTAGCTATGCCTGTACAACTCCATAGTTTTCCGACAAAGAGTTGTTCCGAACCATGGATCAACTACCTCCTTCGACGGAATGTTTATACTCTGAGCTCTCATGCTGTTGTTCCATTTTGAAAAATCAAAACTAATCTGTAAGATTGTAGAATTAGGATACAATCTCTGAAGGCTTCTAAACATAAAAACTTTATGGATAATTTCCAGCTCATTTGGTATTAGGAGTTGCTCAGGCGGCATACAATCTTTCATGAGCTTACCCATATTCCTTCGTTTAACTATACGAGAGTTCCGATAAGCGAGTGGGGTAGCCCCAAACATACGATCATAGTACGCCCTCAGATTCTCGCCAGTATGTTTCTCCCGCCTTAATAGTTCGCTTAAGCTACGGTCACACGGCGTCTTTTCACGCTGTAACGCAGCTTCTTGTGAATGCTGTAGCCAACTCAGTCGTTTGTTTGTTCTCTCCAGTACAACATGAAACCATCTTCAATAAATAAAAATGCTGTTATCACGTTAAGTGGCTTATTAATTGTTCGCCGTCGACGTCAAAGAAAATACTGGGTACATCCTATCATAAGTGAAAGATCAGTAAAGGGAAAATTCGCACTTCTACATAGTAAACTAAAAGGATTCCGGAAAGGTTTTTTGAGTATTATATAGGATATCTTATCCATATCTTCATTTGAACTACTGCTAACTAAGGTTAAAGATGAAATTACAAGAAGTGATACTATAATGCGTAACTGTATAAGTGCAGAAGAAACGCTAGCAGTGACTTTAAGGTGAATGTTAATTTTTTACAACACAGTATTTTTATAATGCAGTTTATTTTTCATAAAATTACAACGGTTACTTTTAAAGATTAAAGAATGACAATACTGAATCCTCATCATCCACTTCAGACTCTTCCATCTCTTTGGTACCTCTTTCCTGCAACATTATGTATATATTCTATATAGGGCAGCGATTCTCAACCTGTGGGGGCGCGCCGCCCTAGGGGGCGTGCTAAAACTAAATGGGGGCCGCGAGCGAGTTATGGACAAAAAATATAGCGACAATAAATGAGAAAAAATATTAAAAAAATTATTTAATTCACTGAAAGAAAAGAAAGTAATAAATTTATTTGATTGTACATTCTGACAATAAAAAAATAAAATACACGTTTACACTAATATAATTACACTTATAAATAGGATTGTATCAATCAGTACTGCACAATGCATTTAATAATTAAGTTACCAATATTAAATAAAAAACAAGATTAATATTTATTAGTGACTCCCTTGGGCCTGTCTAGCAGAGCAAAGTTTTTCGAAAGAAGGCTTAATATTAGAAATTAACACTCTAAGCTCTCTTTCTATATTTCGCTGAGATCTATATTTCGTCTTCAAAGCAGCCACAGCAGAAAATCGGGTTTCGAAAAGGTAGGATGTTGAAAATTGTAATAGTATACGAAATGCACTTGTTTTCAGTGCAGAAAACTTATCATCCACCCGGCGCAAAATTCAAAGAGTGATTTATTACTAAATCGTCTTTTGATTTCGCCACTTGCCGTCATGTCTATAAAGATTTCTTCTTCGGCAGTTGAAAGACCTACGGGAATATTTTGAAATGGGTCCCTAACCCACGCGTAACTTGCTATCAAGTTGGAGTCGGCAAGAAAATACTTTTTAAAATTCTGTGCCAGCATGGTTAAAAGATTTTCAATGGTTACAAAAACAACTTCCACGTGTTGTTCTTCAGTCTTATAAGTTTTAACTATTTTAACACATTCATCCACATTTGCAAATATTTCTAGGCTTTTTGCTTTACATTTCTGCTCCACAATTCCAGTTTTCTACTTGGAACAGTGTTTGCTCCTTGGAGTTGAAATTCAAGGTATTTAATTTCTCGAATATGTCGACCGAGTCGCTGAATTTCATCATAAATAAATCATCTCGAAACTCGTCGGCTTCTGGTCGGTTTTCCTTTTCTAGAAAAATGGCGATTTCATCTCTTAATTTATAAACACATTGCAAAAATCTCCCACGTGATAACCATCTTGACTCGCAATAAAATAGTAACGCTGAATGTACTGCAGCCATGTCTTTACGAAGTGCAGAAAAGATTCTTGATTTCAGGGGTCTCACTTTTATATAATTTACTACGGTTCCCACCGTCGTTAGCACAATATTCAGACCAGGATTCATTTCTTTGGAAGCCAGAGCTTCTCTGTGGAGCATGCAATGTGTCCAGATACACTGTGAAATTTTTGTTTCACAAGTGCTTGTACACTTTGGAATCTTCCAGACATTGTACACGAACACCATCGGTGCATATTCCGACGCAATTTTTCCACTCCATATTTGCTTCTTTTAGAAAATCATTTAAAATAGGAAATAATGCAAGTGTTGTTGCATCATTCTATTGGTTCTATTGGTTTGCAGAATAGTAGTTGTTCTACTGCTGACATACTATCACAAAATCGAACATGGGCAATTAAATGAGCATCTTTATTGCTATTTGTTGCCTCATCAAGGTGAATTGAAAACAAATTGTCACGCAACTTTCCGAAAAGCTGATGCTGTAGATCTTCAGCTATACCACCAACTCAACGGGCAACAGTATCATTTGATAGAGGTATGGACTGCAATTGTTTGGCAAAATTATCTCCAAACAGTTTCTACAATCTCAATTGTAACTGGCAGAATAAGCTCTTCCACCAATGGTGTGAGGCTTTTTGCATCTGGCTATTTGATATGAAACTTTGTATGAGGCAAATAAAGCTTTTTCATTCACAGTTTTTTTTAAATGATTTTTGCTTTTCATGATGTTAATTTTAATTCGAATAATTCTCGGGGTTTGCTAACGTACTCACTATGAGTCGTTTAAGTTTATTAGGTTTCATGCTGTCTGCTATCAAAATTTTTGAGCAAATGACGCACAGGGGCCTTTCTTCTCCCTTTACTTCAGTGCTGGTAAACCCAAAATATTCTTGAGAATATTTCTTGATTTTATCTTCGGAACCATTGTCGTCTGTGCACTTGTTGATGCCTCTCTATCGTCTAATGCTCGCTTACGTCCACTTAGAAATAATTTATCCATGAGTCTGTATACATACACTGTATAGTTCTACTGCTACTCGAATATCGTGAATTGCAGATAACACGGAAATTACAACATACACAATCACGGTAGAGGTAGAAGGATCGCCTCGATTGAGACTGGCTGGAACTGAACGAGATGCAGCATTTATACACGCCGCGCAGCGTCTAGAATGTTTGAGACAAATCGGAACTTCTCGCGAAGCTGCGAGAAGTGGAAGGACAAGGTGGGAAGAGACAAGGGTGTGCTACAAGAGGGTCTACTTTTCGGCCGTTCTGCGCAGCCTGACGTCACTCTCGACGCTCAGGGCCTGGTCTAACGCTTCTCGTCCCTTACTCTCACAGAATGTCACTTTATGAAGCAATCTAGATCTTAGTTACTTGATCTATGCATTAATTTATTTTGAATATTGATAAGGAGAATTGAATATGCATTATGTGTTGTAGGGTTAAGGTGTATTTAAATAAATCTCGGGTGATAATTGAAGTAAAAATGAGAAAATTTTATATGCTAACGTTTATTGCAATAGATTTCAGTACAACAATAATTTTTAAGGTTTGTTATCAAGGTCGTAGTGTAGCTTTAGCGTCAAAATACAATTAAATTAAATTGCATAAAATAGAAACTAATATTACGATTAGAGCACGATTTCATTGAAAATTATTGTATGAGCCCTGGAGTCTGAAACTTGGTATAAATGGACAATAAACGTATCTTTTAAACTTTATCATGTTATTAGAAATGACATGCCTAAAGGCTATGGGAATGAATTTTGGATTTCAATCATGATTTGAATGATCAATATATGGTCAATATTTGTAATATATAACGATTTTCAACCAAATATAGTATGTCGTTTGTTTCGTTTTATCGTCCGGTTCAAGTAAAAAATTAGGGCTGACGATTATGACGTTTTTTTTCCCACAAATTCTGTATCCCTTTGTTATTGGGGGAGATTTTAATTCCCATCACAATTCGTTCGGTTCTTAGTTTGGTGAAGATTGACAACGCAAGCAACGTCTTGTTAAAAAGATTGGAGTTGCAGAATTTGTTTTTTTAATGATGTGAGTCCAACCAAACTCAGCAGACCGGGCCATGGTAGATCTGCGATTGATACAACGTTGGTTTCTCCTGAAGTAGCTTCAAGGTTTTGTTGGTCCGTATTGGAAGACGCCTTTACTTCCGACCATTTTCGTATTCATATTACCATGGTTGTTGTGTTTTGTACAGTTCCTAGTACACAAGTCCCTATGAGGAAATGGAAAACGGATTTGGTAAACCTGCAAAAATACCAGGATTACATTAGTACACATTTTCGAAAAGCTGACGCCCAACTGTCACTCCAAGAGAAGTTCAAGTATTTAACTGATATTATAAATTCAGCTGCAGAACACACTCTGGTAATTTGCAGACCAACATTTTCAAAGAGACGGGAGGTCTCGAGTGCTTCAGTGGTTAGAACGTCCGCTCGGATAGCGGAAGACACGGGTTCGAGTCCCGTTTCGGAGACGTTTTTTTCCTTGAAAAAATTCTTTGGTGTATTTATATATTTACATCCTAAAATAGGAGTAATACAGTCGTCTACTTTATTGAGTATTTAATCCAGTTTACATATTAAAATCCGATGTTCAGTGAACGAAGATTGCCTCGTGTTTCTAATAGTTGAAAACAGATTTGTGTAACACGCATCCGGCTATAGGTGCGATTATTTCAAGGAACAAAATTTTCAAAGAGACAGACACGGGTTCGAGTCCCGTCCCGGAGACGTTTTTTTCCTTGAAACATATAATATATAAGTAATACAGTCGTCTAGTTTGTTGAGTAATTTAATAATGTCGAAATCAACTACGGTTTCCATTTAAAAACATACAAATATTTTGGGTCACATCTCGAAACTGGTGCAAGTTAAAAAAAATTTTTATTATCTATTCTACAGAATGTTTTGATATCTACTACTTTCGAAATTTTTCCCCCGAAATTTTTTGATGCGATAAATAATATGGAAAATATTCACATTTGAAGAAAATGACAATTTTCAGTTCTTTCAGGATATCTATCTAGTAGGCGATGTATTTTTTTGGAAAAACAAAAGAAGGTCAAAACAGTTTAGATAAACTGCTCTTACCATTTCCAAGATACCAATGGTGAGCATCGAATTTGGGACACCTATAAGAATTCTACTTATATATTTATGTATATACAGTGTGTTTGTAATTTCAGGGCCAACCTTATATCTCCGTTAATATTCAAGATAGAATAAAAAACTTTGTATAAAAATTGAATTATTTTAAAATTGCAATTTGGTGGAAAACTTAAAAATA
>JAWQRJ010004331.1:0-11151 GCA_033557515.1 Diorygopyx duplodentatus
TGCCCGGATAGCTCAGGTGGTAGAGCAGCCGACTAGTGATTGGAAGGTCGCGGGTTCGAGCCCCGCTCTGGGCACAATTTTTCTTCATTCAATTTCCTTATATATATATATATATATAACGCGATGTAGGAGAAACAGATTCAATTAAATCATTTAATTTTAACGTCTTGAATGTATTGTCTTACCTGAATCACCACTTCTCTACCTCTTCACTAATTTAACAAATATTAATTTATATTTTTATTCGTACTAGAATAGGTGGTAATCAATGTATCTAACTCTAGAAGTACGGTTTAAGAAATATTTTCTTCAGAATTGCGGAGAATACAATCGATACCAATTTTTTATATGTAAGCGTAGTTTATGTAATCTTTGTGAGGGCTATCTTCTTCTTCTTCATCAATCTTAATACCCTCTTATGGGTGTCTTTCCAGTCTTTCTGGCTTCTTGATAGTTGTTTCGTTGCCACAATATGCTTTCCTCTCTTTCTTCACAACTACTCGGAAATCTCAAATGGAAACATATTTTTATGTTGTGTATTTTTTTATACCCAAATGTGAAAAATGGCGAATTTTGGCGATAAATACCAATTTAAATGTTACTTAGGCACTTCTATTGGCAGTGTGTCCAGAGTTCCAGGAATTTATCGTAAAAATTCGCCATTTTTTACATTTAGGTAGGCGCATTTCCATTCTGCAGGTTTCCAATCTTTTTGCTTCGTCTGCATCCTTAGTTAGGTCTACATTTACTTTCATTCCCTGCAGCAGATCTTCGACTTTGTTCCTTAAATCTCCATACTCTTCTTCTTGCGAATCAACCATTCCTTTTGTTATTACAGTCTTTCTTCTCAATTCCTTTTCTACAAGTTCCACCCTTATATCCTGCTCTAGGAGTATCTGGTTCAGCGGATTGTTTTCCTGCCTCAAGATCTTTGTTTCCTCTGCATTTCTATCTATCATCTTATTACCTCCATTTCCTCATTCCCAAAGATCTGTTAGCCCGACCGTATCTTGGCCAAAACTTCCAAATATACTATAGTCAATTTAAATTTTATAACTTACTAGAATGTACTTATTTAGAACGTATTCATAAACAACATACAATTTATTTTATAATTTGAAAGGTAATACAAGAAATAACTGCACCTGTACGGAAGAAATTTATTTTAAAGTGAACTTAACAAAACCAAATGAACTGTATCACACTAAAGTAAATAAACTTACAGTAAAAATAGGTTTTCTCTTCCTCTCAAACGTAACAGCTCAATTCCAATGCAAAACAAGTATTTTGTTGTGCCAAACCTTCAGCGAGAGACGACATTCATTGTAAATGGCAACTCCATTCACCAACTCCATATTAACACGATAGCACAAATTTTAAGAAACTATATAAACCTGCTGTTCACGCAATGTTCTTTATTCCACTTCTAAAACTAAACATTCTAAAATACCTTCAGTCTCTTTTCAAATAAATTTAGATACAAAGGCGAAAATAATCGAAACTAATTGAGCGAAGTCTTACTTGACGATAACGTACTTTGAACGAAAAAAAGAAATTAGTTTGAATCGGAGTCGCCGCCAATTTGTTTCCTAAAGTTTACGCGCGCCTTCTTCACCCTCTTCTTGAACTTCTCGTGGCGATACTCATCCTCGGAACTATTCTCGTTATAGTTGATGTTCGACGACGAAGCATTGCTCCTCAGAGTGCGTTTCATTCTACTCGAACATGATCCGGTCGCAAATCCACTATCCGGTTCGCTGGGAACTTGTCTTTTCCGTTTCACCGGCGTACACTTGTAATTATGATCACTATCACTCACCGAACTGTCATTTTGATAATTGTCATTAACACCGTTTTCGACTCGACTGTAGTCCTCGTCGCTGTCGCCTTGAACGCTGCGGGTGGTGCTCGTGGAGGACGATGAAGTGCACCCCTCGTTCCTCAGCGACGCCACGTTTCCGTTAGACGGGACATTCGTAACCTCGACCACGTTTATGTATATGCGACCTCGACTGCCGTTCAGCGGAGTCGGAATGATGTCCACAAGATTATTCTCCGAAGGACTATTGGTTTCCGTACAACCGTTCAGTGTGGGCTCTTCGTCTGAATCTTGTTCTATCACACGGAAGACCACGGAGCTACTTGTACCGGTAATTCCGGTACTGGTGCTCGGGACATCCAAGGAGGTGCTGCTTTCGCGAACGGTCTGCGACCTCGTCCTGTATTTTCTCTCCACCGTAGCCTCTTTATTCTTATTAGCCTTCGTTTTGGACACTGAAGGTGCCACAGATTTGGATCCGTGACGGGTGATCCGTTTGTTTTTCAAGGAGAGACCGTTGTTTTTCTTGAATTTGAAACTTCCTGGACTGTTCTTGAATTTACTTAATTTTCTCCTACTTTTCCTATCTGAAGAATTATATCTGTAATTTATAACGGAACATGTAAACAAATAATTCAGTTAACTCGTATATATGTATGTGTAATATTTTATACTTCAAGTATAGTTTTGAAGCAATGAAGTATTTTGCGTTTAATTTATTTTAATTAACCCATTTAGAACATGATGATGGCATTTGTCATTCAGTTCACACCAATGAATCAAGTATTCCATAAGTTAGGCGGTGATTTTTGTTGGTTTCATACATATTTTGAACAACGGTAAGTTACAAATTTAGAAGCTATTTTCCTTTCATTCTTCCTATATACTTATATTTCATATAGAGTAAATATGCTGACAACCCTCGACGAGCGATTACTTAACGAGAGCTAGAAGCTTTGATTGAAGAATTAAATACAGAAGAAATTGTCTGACAGATGAGATGAAGAAGTGTTTATATATACAGAGTGTTTACCGTAGACCGTCCATTAGAAATATATGGGGACGGATAAAGCTAGAAGTCTGAAAATTTGTATTTGAATGTGATAGGAAGGGACTAAAAGACAAAAATATTTTCAATAAGCTGGCGGTTCCGGTTATACCGGAAGTTGACAACAGCTTTGTTCATTTAAATGGAATGACTCCATTTTTTTTTCTTAATCTACATTTAATTTTCAACAACTTTCGTAATACGTTTGCTAGGCCTAAACTTAATCGTTTTCGAGATATTGAATTTTTCGCAAAAAATTATGTAACAGCAGCAATATTTGGAAAAATCGAATTTTCATAATTAAACTTATGCGATAATGTTCATACTTCATTAACAATTAGTTGAGACATTGAACTTTTCAGAAATACACTCGGCGGGACATTCTTACGTTCTTACGCACAAAATTGATTTTTGAAATAAGAAAACTTTAAATAACAAAAAGTGTTTTTTTTAATGGCACCTACCAAATATTTTTATCTTATTTAATTTAGAATTAAAATCCTTGTTAAACGGTATTAGGTTTCCCTATACCTAAAATGTATCCTTTTACGATTATTGAAGGTTTTTGGAGCTCTTGCTGTAAAAGCCATCTTTTGACAATACATTCATTGTTATAAATTGAGTTACCTACCAATTAGTTATCAATTTTGACATTTTTGTAACTTGGTTGGTTGATTTTATATTTAGGGTGAAAAAATAATGCATGTGTCATTTGGAAATCGAGTTATCAAGATATTTCACATGTTTACTTCTTGACAACGCTGACACGTCATTACTGTGTTCTAAAATGGCAACTAATAATTACTGCAATGTTGATATTATGAATGTATTTATTATTCATGGTCAATGCCAACAAATAATATAATATAACATATAATATTTGCTGCCGCTTAATAGAACAAAATTCAGAAGGTTACAATCCAATTTTATAAGTCATGGGAAAGCAACTGAGGCAATACGAAAAGCTAAACCAGCCACGAATGACGAGACCACTGTCACTATAGTTTTAGCTTATTTTCATGCTAATCCAAACACCTCACTTCGTGCCGCCGTAGCTGATTTGGACATATCTCGTTGCTCAATGCAGAAGATTTTTAGGAAAAACGGATTTCATCCTTTAAAAATTTTCACCAACTGCAGCGATGCATCCACACGACGCAGGGCAAAGACGATAATTCTGTGAGATGGTTCTAGTTCTCGCCTACAAGAGGAACCGAGATTTTTGTAAAAAATTATTTGGACGGACGAAGCGGAATTTTCCAGGGAGAGGATTTTTAAACGTCGAAATCTTCACTTTCGGGCAGACTAAAATCCTCATGTGACGCGCAATCGGAACTTTCAAAATAGATTTAGTTTCAACATACTTTGTTTGTTGTACAACAACCAATTTTGGTATATTATTGGCAAAATATTTGGAAATCCTGAGAACCGTGGTGGCAGATTTTTTAGAGACATTAACATTAAATGAACTACAGTCGTGTTGGTACCAATTAGATGGAGCGCCTGCGCGCTGCACTGCTCATGTGACTCATGAATTGATAAATGACTTCGAAGACAGATGGTTTCGAAGATTGGGGCCATGGAACCGGCCTGCAAGATGGCCAGACTTCACTTGGATTGATTTTTATCTATGGGGTCACATCAAAAACACTGTGTATTCTACCCCGGTGAACACCCGAGAAGAATTGGAAAATCGAGTTCGAGGAGCCTTTGATGCATTAGATCCGATTCAAAGTCGAAAATGCAACTGTCAGTGGAGTCCAATCAAGAATTCTGATTTGTTTAGAAAGAAATTTAGAAAGAACGATTTGAACATTTTCTTTAGTAATTTATGTTTTAGATTACCATAAAAATAAGCTAAAACCCTAACTACATTAGTTTGTAGTTAGTTAAACAATGTACTTAAGAATGTCCCGCCAGGTGTATTTCTGAAAAGTTTAATGTCTCAACTAATGGTTAATGAAGTATGAACATTATTGCATAAGTCTAATTATGAGAATTCGATTTTTCAAAATGTTGCTGCGATTGCATATTTTGCATCTGCTCCAGTTGCTTTCCCATGACTTATATAAAATTGGATTGTATCCTTCTGAATTTTGTTCTATTAAGCGGCGGCAAATTCAGTTATTTTTTATTAAATGTCCTGCACATTCTTTTCTTTTCTACTCATTATTTGTAGGCATTGACCATGAATAATAAACAAAGTCCTAATATCAACGTTCGAGTAATTATTAGTTGTCATTTTAGATCACAGTAAGGATTTGTCAACATTGTCATGAAATAAACATGTGAAATATCTTGATAACTCTTTTTCTAAATGATACCTGCATTAATTTTTCACCTTAAATATAAAATCAACCAACCTAAGTTACATAAACCTCAAAATTGATAACTAATTTGTAGGAACCCAATTTACAACAAATGAATGTATTGTCAAAGGAGCACTTTTGCAGCAAGAGCTCGAAAAACCTTAAATAATCGGAAAAGGATACCTTTTAGGTATAGGGAAATTTAATACCATTTAACGAGGATTTTAATTCTACATCCGATAAAATAAAAATAGTTAGTAGATGTCATTTGAAAAAAATCACTTAAAGTTTTCTTATTTTTCATTTAAAGTTTTCTTATTTCAAAATACAATTTTGTAAAGAATGTACGTAAGAATGTCCCGCTGGGTATATTTCTAAAAAGTTCAATACCTTAGCTAATGATTAACGAAGTATGAATATTATCGCATAAGTCTAATTACGAAAATTCGATTTATTAAAATGTTTCTGTGGTTGCATAATTTATTCGAAAAAATTCAATATCTCGAAAACGATCAAGTTTCATCCTGGCAAACGTATTGCGAAAATTGTTGTTGAAAATTAAATGTAGATTAAGAAAAAAAAATAAATTTGGGGTCATTCCATTTAAATTAACAAAGCCGTTATATATAACCGGAACCGCCAGCTTATTAAAACCATTTTATCTTGATACCCATCGTAGACACCTGTATCTACAGTGGCATTCCACTGTCTTATATTTACCTGCCATATTCTTCCAATTTCGCACTTCCACTAGGTCCAAGTCTTCCTTCACCGTATCCTACCATCTTCTCTTCAGCCATCCTCTCCTTCCCTTAGTACCTACTCCTCTTACGAATACCGTTTTTGTAGCCCTCTGTTCCTACAGTCCCCAAACATGCCACAACCATCTTGTCTCCCGATGGTGGTTATTTTAGGTTTCTTGACACATAGACTTCTAGTTTCTGTTTTTCATTTTCATTAAGTGTGTATCGTAACTGTAGGTCTGATAATACTCTCATATATTCTAATTTTGGCATATCTGCTTATCTTTTTTGCTTTTAATACGTTTGTTAATCTTCCAATGCTTACACTTCGTTGTAGTAGCATATTTTGTATTTCTCCCTTTTCCTCACATTTACTTATTAATTGCACTCCTAAATACATGAAATTTTCAACTCAGGTAGGTGCAAGGGTAGACTATATTCTTCTGCATTATTCATAATTTGTTTTAAAGAAAATATTTGGTCAGTTACTGAGCTATTTTGCCTAAAACCGCACAGATATCTAATATAATACGTTCTGTTTCTGGTACAATTCTTCCTTTTATTATTGTTGCCAGAACTTTGTATACATCATCTTGTAGAGCAATTCCCCGGTAGTTCTCACGTTGTCAGATCTTTTTATGTATTCGACACAGAACCACATATTTATTTTTTATGTATCTCTTCCTTTTCTCAGATCTCTAATATTAACGTAACTATTATTTTTTTGTAGTACATCTCCATCTTCCTTATAAATTTCGCCATTATTTCGTTTTCTCCAGGGGTTTTGCTATCTTTCATTTTCCGTATTATTTCTTGGATTTCTTTTTTGTTTGGATTTTGTTGTCCATTCCCTCTTTACTCACTATTTCTTTAGTCTGCATTTTCTTCCCTTCTGGATCTTTCCCAGGTATTTCATTTAGCGTTTCTCTAAAGTATTCTGCCCATTTTTCTATGTTTTTGTCAGTTCCCTTTTAATATCATATCTTCTTTCTTTCGACATTGTAGGTTTCCCCTATACACTTTATTTTCTTTTTTATTTTCTGATAGAAATTCCTGATTTCTTTATTTTCAAAACTTTTTTCTATTTTGCTAATTTTTTTATGTACTGCATCGCTGTTGTACTTTGTTGGTATTCGTTTTGTATCTCTTCTTTCCTCCTCATACTTTTATGTTTTACTTTCGTGTTTTTTTTTTGTTACCATTTCCATTCTGGCTTTATCTCTCTGAGTAATCATCTCTTTACCAAGAGTACAACCATTCTTCTTGTTTCTTTTTCTTTCTCTTGGTTGCCGTAGTATTTACTATTTCTTGAATACTACTTTCTATATATTGCCACTTCTCTTCTGTACCCTCTATAATCTCTATGATCTGTAATTTTTCTTTCAGCATCGCCTCGTATATCTTCCAAGTTCTATTTTTGAAGAGTCATACTGGTTTCTTCTGTTTCCACTTAATTTACTAGATCTTGACATCTATTGCTTTAGTATCATTTCCACTAAAGTGACCACCATATAGTGATCTGAACCTATATTTTTGCTCCTCTGCAAACCCTTGCATTTTTGACATCTTGGAGAGGACTTAGATATTCTTATCCTTAGAAGATACACTACCTCAAGTGAAACTTGTGAACGACACTATGTCAAGAAATTGATTCAAAAGCATCAAGCAGGACATTCATCTATCCGATAATGGGAATCTGGATAAGTAATAAGTTAACAATACTCCGAGAAGTTAACACCTTTGATGACTGCGAATCCAGAAGCCCAAGGTGCTTAAAAGGAACGAAGGCTTTTCCTCTTCACTATAAAGCGAACAAAAAGGCTTGGATGACACGAATTTTTTGCCCACTGGCTGAAGCAAATCAATAAGAATATGTACAAAAAGAAGAAGAAAATTATTCTTTTCATCGACAATTGCAAAGCTCACGACCTTAGTCCAGAAATGAAAGCGGTAAAAGTTTTCCTCCCACCGAGCACCACTACAAAGCTGCAACCTATCGATCAAAAGATTATCAGAAGTTTCAAAGTTGGATACAGGAAGGAGGTTGAGAAGATCGTGGACGCCATTGATAGGAAAGTGCAAATTACACCTACACTATAAAAAAAATTGCAATTCTTTTAGATAGTGGCCCTAAATGGGTTATTTAATATAAATTTAATAAAAAAATTATTTGTCAAAGTGAGAAGATAAGTTACTTAATTTTGTGCTGGCAGATAAGATATAATTCATGCAAAATATTTGTATTTAACGGATTTGTAAGAAATAAGAGATTGAATTTCAACTATCACTTTCAATAAAATAGTGTACGTGTTACCTGTTAAAAGGTAAACAATTAGTTTACGATTTAAATCTTTCTTGACATATCGATAAATGAGAAGCACATTCCTCACCTTAATACTAAACTGGAAGACTTTCTGTGCGCCATTTTCGCCAACTTGTTCTTTTTCTGGGCGATGAGAAGTGCTATCTTGTTCGGTTTGTGTTTCTTGATCACTTCCTCTGTATTACTTTTACACTTTAACAACGATTGCCATGATGTCCGAATAGTTTCCTGGAAACATAATTTGACAATTGAAGAGAAAATAAATGCTAATTTTCTCTGAAGAAAATAAAAAATGTCTAATAAGAGTTATTAATTCTTATGATACTTAATGATTAACTCTTATTAAATGAACGTTTTTAGTGCGAATTAGTAGTCACAGATCAATTAATACTCCAATAAAAATTCCTCTATAGCGTTAAACCCATTTGGGTTCGGATAAAATCATTTTAAGGTTGTAGAGTGCTTTATTAATAACAAGTTTTGTATAAAAGTATAGTTAAGTTTTGGGAAGTTCCCAAAACACGAAATCTAATCATTTAACCTTCCAATTTTACCTTATTCAGAAAGTATTTTGATTATACTTTGAAAAATAAGCAAACGTTAATCAGTAAATTACAACACGAAATTACATAATTTCGGAAACAAAATTTCTAAGTAATTCTATCTGTACACCCACCTGAGATTGTTTATCACTATCGCTATCTGATGTAAATGTATCTTCTGATAAACTGTTCCAACCCTGTATTTCCGTTTGGATCAGCGAATCAAAGAAGGCCATCATTCTTAGATCTTCATGGGTTGATTGGTCGCTGTAGTCGTGGGAAATTCTCTACAAATACAATCAATAAAAATACGTTTAATAGTTTTTGTTTAATTTTTTGATTACCTGCGTGTTAGGTCCAACAATATACACGTAATCATCTTTAGAATAAACATTTCTTTGCGGATCCTGGTGCTCCTTTAGCAACGATCCAGTCCAACTACCTATTGGGATTGTACTCCATAACTAAAACAAGAAATAATGAATATTAACATTAATTAGTGTCATGTGCATAATTCCATAACATACCTTCACCATTTTTTCAACTCCGGACGACGCAATCAAGTTATTATGTTTGTTAAACCGAACTTGGTTCACGATCGACCTATGGCCCTGTAAGACAACGTGCGGATCTCCCCATTCTGCGGCCGTCTCCGGTATCTGCCACATGTACAGGCTGAAGTCGTCCGAACCGCTCAAAACGTACTCGTCGTCGCTGCCAGCAAAGCAGCAAGTTTTCATTGTGCAAGAATTGTAATATTGGGGATGGTAGAACTGACATAAGGCGTTGGGATTGTGGGTCTCGTACAGTACGGGGGGCAGCCTCCGGCGAAGAGCCAAGACGTGGCTGCCGGAAGAGTTAAAACACGCGCTTATTCCGCTGACCTTACCCGCATTTTCATCGTAATGTATAAGCTCCCTAAAACAAACAGTAAGTGCCGTAAGTGGCTCAAGGATCATATTAAAATTAAATTGCTGCATACTTCTTGGTTTTCCGGCAATCCCATAGAGCTATACCCTCGTCAGCATTTGAAGTAACTAATAGTCTGGGATTTAATGGATGAAAAATTACGGAGTGAAATCCACTGGATTCTTTAGCCAGAACGTTTGGCTCTAAAAAAAAGGAGGAATTTAGTTGGTGTGCACACGCAGAATATCGATAAGTATTATAAACCTGGCTCGTGTTCCCGAATATCAAATATTAGGACCCGTCCATCATCGCCAGCTGTTGCTAAAACATTGTCGTCTTGTGGATTTACACTTAAACCGTACACTGGACTTCTGTGGGGCAACTTTAATATTAATTGGCCACTGGAAAATAACAGATAAGCCTTTTTGTAATTTCTTATTTTTACGCATTTGTAAAAATTTTACACAACAGGGAATAACAAAATATTAGTATTTTACACTACTACCGTAGACTATACAACGCCAATGTCGTTTTTTTTTTTGGAAAAAATCTCAAATAATTCCTAAACGATGGGATTTTGGCTAAATATACAGGGTGTATATTTAAGTACACTACCAAACTTCAGGGGAGTGATTATTCGGTCAAGTTTAAGCCGAAAAGTCCATACGAACATGGGCCCTAAAACGTTTTCTAAAGGAGCACCCAAAAGATATTTTTTAAAAGTTAATGAATAATAATACGTTATTAATCTAAAATTAATATTTTATAAGAAATATAATACCGCGTGACTATAAATGATTGTGATTTTTTTTTGCTCGGTTGGCATGATTTTTTTGCTTTCCTGTTTGTTTTCCTGATTTTCAATTTAAATTTGTCAAATTAAAACGTCAAATAAAATAAAATTGTCCTGTCCTTATTACCCTAATAATTACCTTAACCTAAAAACTAATCTTGACATAAAGACGGATATATTACCAAATCATCACGGATGCCAACCCACTACAATTGCCTCAATCATTTACAGTCACCCGGTATATCCTATATTGCAACCTGTGTTCCTTTGAAATATGGTTCGCCAAACTAATTGCCAAAACTACATAAAAAAGGTTCTTTTCTTAATTTTTTTATTTTCAAACGTGTCAAAAACATTGATGTGTTAACCGTAAGCAGCTGGGAGATGAGGCGCTGAAGAAGGGCACATATTATATCAAAAAGATTGTAAAAATTTGAATTATTTTTATTAATTTTAATGAATGGAAAATTTTAGTTCATTCTTTTGAATAAATTTTAATTTCATTTGATATTTTGATTTTATATCATCAGAAATTGCAAAATAAATATTTATGCAAAAAATGAAATATTAAATGCAAAAGTCAATTATAACAACAATTTTAGTTTGTAGATCTTAATTAGTGCTGTCTGTGTAGTAATAGTAGAAGTAATGTCTCAAATAAAGAT
>JAWQRJ010004332.1:0-11150 GCA_033557515.1 Diorygopyx duplodentatus
GTACGACCTAATTACTTAGAATTAGATCATTCTCTCACCTAACCCCCGATCTATTTTAGAAATAACTTCTAAACGGTGCGACTTAGGACATATGTATGTTTAATAAAATAGACCATAAATTCCATAATAATATACAGGATGTTATATTTAAAAAAAATGCAATGTTGCCAATATCTCTGAAACCATGACACTTTGTACATAAGCATATGTGGACCAGAATATTCATAACGAACCCCCTTAACGTTCCTTAAAATATGTACATCTACCTACCGGACACCTGTATATGATTTAATTATATAACAATAAGACAATAAGATAATAAGAAACAAATTCGTTTATTCTTGGATATATTTATTTATAATTAAAAAAATGAAAATTACCTCTAATGACTAAAATATCTTTCAATGTGTTTTCATTTAATAAATGAGGATATGTATTTTAATTTTCCTCCCAAAATTATAAAATAAGTTTTTTACCGTCTAACCTTTGTACTTGGTCAAAGTTATTCAATATGAATTCATTGTCAATATCAGTATAAGTAAGAATTCTGTGTGTTCCTATTGCCAATTCTTTACTTCTTAAAAAAAATCTCTAAATCGTCTTCCTTTTCGTAGGACATTTTATTAGATGATTGTGCTTCTTTATTTGTGATTGAAATTTATTTCTTTAAAAATTGTAATTTGTTCCAAATATTTTTCAAACGTTGCACAGGCCGCACTTTTTGTGATGTCGGAGGTCAAATTTGATAACGCAAACTAACTGCTCTCCTAGTATACAATCAGTTTTTGAAAGAAATTTTTGAAATTTCGTAAAAATCACCTAAAGTAAATTGTTCTTTGTAACTTCAAGTGTCAACAATTGAATTTAATTTCCCCCATTTGTTGTCTGCAAAATAATAATCTAAATGCCTTTACGCCAAAGATAAACTAATGTCTTTGCATTCTAACAAAGTTTTTAACATATTATATGTGATATTCCATCTAGTTGGACAATCCAAAATTGGTATTTTAATATTAACATCTTTAAATTTCAACAAAAGAGATGGAATTCGCAACTTTTTTTTACCAATTCCCAAGCATCAAATATGAATTCATTTAAATCGCAGTTGTTAATTGAGTCTTTAATTGCCAGTTGCAAAGTATGTGCGGCACATCTAATTCCGATAAGATTATTAAAAGCAAAGTTATTATCGAAAAATACACCTTCCTCAAGGCTTTTTTTTCAATTTCAATAACTGAATATTCATCTTCTATTTCTGTTCCTAATAAGTTGATAATTATATTAGCTCAGTTGTTCGTAGTAATGGTATAAATTTGCTGAATATCAATATTATATTTTTCTAACACTTTTTCAACCGTGTTTTTAATTTAAATTTGCAGTACGTTTATGTTTTAACACGTTGACGGACACTTGTGTCTATAGCCGTCAAAGTGAAGTTCACTATGTGGCATACTTGTTCCTACTGTCCGTCAATGTGTTAACTCCGTCATTCCCAAAGTAAATAAATTTATTTTACCGTCTATTACGAACTGAGCATTGATTCCCAAAATTGTTCTATTTAGTCGAGTAGCTATGTTAATTTTTAAAAAAATATTTTTTTTCGAGTGCTGAACTTATTTTAGCAATAATTTTTAATAGCCCGGGTTTCGTTCTGACAAGAATAACGTTCTTTTCCGGTTTCCAGTTTTCAGTTCAGTTCCGGTTCGAAGTCCTGGTTTTTAGCATTCATCTTCTTTAGGTCTTCTTCTGTACAATTGCTCCATCTATTCCTTGGCCTTCCTTTACTTCTTGTCGTTTCTGGGACTCACTACTCAATCATTTTTGGGATTCTGTTCTCTTCCAGTTTTTGGATGTTCCTCCACCATTTTATATTATTTTACTACATCTACGCCTTTTGCTATTTCTTTAAGTTCACGATTCATCAAATTTCCTTTTCCATCCCTATCCCCAACTGGTCCCACTATTCCCCTACATATTCTCCTTTCACATATTCTAAATTTTTCTTCATCGCTTTTATCTAGGTCCATATTTCAGCTATTTCAGTATTACATTGATTCGGAGTGGTGATAACACATTTCTTTGTATTAACTTAGACAGAGAAATATACATTAGTTACTGCAACCATTAGTTGTTCTCACTTTTTTCAGACGCTGGACTTCCGGCGTCTGAGATGCCAGACTTTTCGCATCTCAGACGCCGAGAGTCCACCTTGTTTCGCACACTCACGGTGATGCCAGCTCAAGTGGAACCTCTCGTCAAAAAGAGAAATATGTACTGTTAATACTATTAATATAAAAAATTGAATTTTTATACTAAATTCCATTTTTTTAACACACTTTAATTAATATTTTAGTTTGTTTTAAAATACTTTAGAACTAGAATACTTTACATTAAAAAAAAAGTATTTTAAAACAAACTAAAATATTAATTAAAGTGTTTTAAAAAAGTTTGAATTTAATATAAAAATTCCCATTTATATTTCCTTTATTCTCTAAAAATATTGGTGTTTTTTTTAAATAATAGTACTTTGGGGGTTTTAAAATTGAAATAATAATAATAGTATTTACGAGTTTATTTAAAATCTCAAAAATCCCAAAATTATTTTTTAACGTTTCAATAAAACTTCCTTTTAAAAAAATTCTCTATTCTCTGAAAGTATTGGTGTTTTTTTAAAATAATATTAGTACTTTGGGCGGTTTTAAAATGGTATTTAAGAATTTATTTAAAAATTCCAAAATTCTAAAATTATTTTTTTACATTTCTATAAAACTTTAAAAAAGGTGTGTTTTTGACATATTTTTTAAAGCTGAAATAAAAATATTAGAAAATTATTTATTTGTGCAGATTAAAAAGTTGTATGCGAAAATGCACATTAAAACAAATTCTGTGACACAAAAAAGTATTTATTATTACAAAACGAATGTTTTTAAAATGCTTTCCCTGGAAATGCAATTGAAATATAAAGAAAATAATAAAAATTCATGTTAATGTTGTAAATTTTTTATATTTTTTTCTTTAATTCAGTCATAAATTACTAATGAAATTTTAAAATTGTAGCTTTTAGATTCTTTAATTTGAAGAAAATTCGTTATAAAAAACTCCTGCGGCACAAGTTTTGTAAAATCAAGTTATTTAAGAGGATTATATATGCTTAATATTTTTATGATGATTTTCATTTTGATTACACATTATGTGATTTTAAATTTCAATAAATAGTAGAAAATTCATTTTGAAAAATTCTCTGCCGCACAAAAGATTTATTATAAAATTAAAACCTAAGATTAAATTTTATTGTACTTCTTTTCCCATTATTTTAGTATTTGTCATTAATAATGCAATTATATTTTTTTTACGAAATAAAAAAAAACGATACTTTCCTTTTCAGGACACCATCTATTTAACATCAATACTTTGTGTTTTTCAATTAAGTATGTTTTTTATATCCGTTTGCAATACAACACCTTTTCTAACACTAATTTTAACAAACATGATCACATAATTTTGATAATATATACATATATGTATGTACATCTTATAAATGATGATTTTGAATGTGTTTACTCATATTTTTATTTAAATAATTTTTATTACATTCTTATAATTTAATGACAAATTACAAATACAATTTTTACTGTGAAATTTCAACTTGGTGTTTTTGATAACTTCATTTATATTTGGGCACAGAAATGATAATGCTACTCTCATTTCGTGATCCAGATTTAAAAGTCTGGACCTTTTTTTCGTTTTTCTGTTGGTCAAAGCCGAAAATCAAAATTCGCACAAATAAGATCTGGAAAATTATAAGAACATAAATGAATGAATGTTTTGAAATGAAACATCGGTTATTACACAGAGATTACTTCTTGCTCTTCTTTCAAAGTTAATTCATATACGACGTGTCGTTTATCACAACTGGATTTCGAACACAATAAAAAAAAAATATTTTTAAATTTGGAAAGTAATGAACAATTCTTTACTCTAGTATTATCAAATGATCAACAACAGTCTATTTTATAAGTCTTTTGGAATTGACTCAAACTTTTCTAAACGACCCCCTTGTGCTTTATTCTTACATAAAGAGATTTTTTTTGAAACCCCAACAAATCGAGATATTGAATTTTTCAGAAATACACTTGGCGGGACATTCTTGCGTTCTTGCATTTTTGCTTTTTCGCAAAAATTAGGCAACCCCAACAACATTTTAAAAAATCGAATTTTCATAATTAGACTTATGCGATAATGTTCATACTTCATTAACCATTAGTTCAAACATGGAACTTTTCAGAAATACACCCGGTGGGACATTCCTACATACTTTTTTTAAAAAAAATAATTTTGAAGGAAACTTTAAATGACAAAAAGTGATTTTTTTTAAATGGCACCTACAAAATATTTTTATCTTATCGAATGTGGAATTAAAATCGTGGTTAAACGGTGCTGGGTTTCCCTATACCTAAAATGTATCCTTTTCCGATTATTTAAATTGATTGTTGTAAATTGAGATGCCTACCAATTAGTTATCAATTTTGACCAATTATGTAACTTAGGTTGGTTGATTTCATACTTAGGCTGAAAAATTAATGCATGCATCATTTGGAAGTCGACTTATCAAGATATTTCACATGTTTAGTTCTTGACAAAATAATATAGTTATGGTTTTAGTTTATTTTTATGATAATTTAAGATAAATTACTAAAGAAAATGTTCAAATCGTTCTCTATTTCTTCCTAAACAAATCAGAATTCTTGATTGGACTCCATTGACAGTTGCATTTCGAATTTGAATCGAATCTAATGCATCAAAAGCTGCTCGAACTTGATTTTCCAATTCTACTCGGGTGTCTGCCGAGGTAGAATCACGGTGCTTTTGATGTGATCCCATAAATAAAAATCCATTGGAGTCTGGTGATCTTGAAGGCCAGATTCATGGACCCAATCTTCGAAACCATCTGTCTTCGAAGTCATTTATCAATCAATGAGTCACAAGAGCAGTGCAGTGCGCCGAGGCCCCATCTAAATGATGCCAATACGATTGTAGTTCATTTAATGTTAATGTAATCGTAAATAAAATACTGAAATACGGCGGCAAATTCGGATATTTTTCGTTAAATGTCCAGCACGTTCTACTTATTATTTGTTGGCATTGATCATGAATAATAAATAAATTCATACAATCAACATTGGAGTAATTATTAGTTGCCATTTTAGAACACTGTAAGCACTTGTGAACTTTGTCAAGAACTAAACATGTGAAATATCTTGATTTCCAAATGATTTTTTACCCTAAATATGAAATCAACCAACCTAAGTACATAAACATCAAAATTGATAACTAATTGGTAGGCAACTCAATTTACAACAAATGAATGTATTGCCAAAGGATTGCTTTTGTAGAAAGTGCTCGAAAAACCTTAAATAATCGGAAAACGGTACATTTTAAGTATAGGGAAACCTAATATCGTTTAAGAAGGATTTTAATTCTACATTTCCACTTTTTGTCACTTAAAGTTTTTTTATTTCAAAATTCAATTTCGTAAAGAATATAATACGTAAAAATGTTCCGTCTGGTGTATTTCTGAAAAGTTGAATGTCTCAACTAATGGTTAATGAAGTATGAACATTATCGCATAAGTCTAATTATGAAAATTGGATTTTTCAAAATGTTGCTGCAGTTGCATAATTTTTGGGGAAAAAATCAATATGTCGAGAACTATTAAGTTTAGACTTGACAAACGTATTAACATGATACGTTATATATTTCAATTTTCGACAACTATATAAGTTATTGAAAATTGAATGTAGATTCCGAAAAATAAATAAAATTGGGATCATTCCATTTAAATTAACAAAGCTGTTGTCAACTTCCAGTATAACCGGAACCGCCAACTTATTGAAAATATTTTTATCTTTTATTTCTCTTCCCACCAGATTACTTCTTCTTCATTCTATTATTATTGGGACTCCCAAAAATAACATCTAACACATTTTTATTTCAAAAAAGAATTAATTTCGTATTCAATAATTATTTTTTTCCTAATTGTTCGTTTTAATTTTTTTTCTATTTAGTTAGAGTTTCAAAACGAACCTGATTGCTTATCAAGCAATTCCGACTCGTACAGCGGACAAACGGTTGACTCCATAAGGCATCTGTACTTAGGACGGTGCCCTAAGGTAGTGAAGCAATGTGTGAGGTGCGGTGGCTCCGCCGGAACTGTACCGGTGACTCGGACGGCTGCCATAAGGGCCTGGGACCAGCGTTGGTCCCGGTCATGCCAGTACGTTAGTTTTATTTTAGGTTAAGCGATCCTTTTTTTTTTATTGCTTGTGTTGTTTGCAGATGCGGCGGTCTTTGGCGAATGCAAGTGTACTCGTAAAGTATATCGAAGGACTTTTTTAAGTACTTAAATTGGTTTTTAGGTACGTAAAACTGTATTTATATAAGAAAGACATTTTTATTTAGATTATTTTGTATTTGTTAATAAAATATATAAAAAAAACTGGGTGGGTGTAAATCATCGTAGGATTTTCTCTTACCTAGTTTAAATATTGAGGATGCTTTTCTTCTTATGAATTTCTGAAAAACATGTGATATGTGAGTATTGTTTAACAACGAAGGAACCCGTCTAAAAATATATATGTAGCGTAAGAGAAAGTAAAAAAAATACACAAATTATGTATTAGATTTTATTACGAAATATAGCACAATAATTACAAATAATCTGTTAAAATAACCGACTAAAAGTTACATTGCGGTTCTGCATAACTCGTGTTGGGAGCGCGCGACTTCGCACTGCTGTTGTTACTACGCGCTAATGTCGGACTATGCGATTTACCCATCTGCACGCGCACTAATTTGGTAACGATCGGGTATCTACCGACAGGTAGTGATTATATTAAATCATATTTATATAAAAATACTCTACCTAAACCATATACTACATAAAAGTTGTTATTTACATATGTATAAAAACGCGATAACTTTTTTTTAAATTTAATTATAGCACCAGCACGTATATGTTATACAAGTTAAAAAAAACACATACAATTAATCGATTGGTAAATAAGTAAATTACACAGTTAAATGGCCTGATGAAAATATTAGTACCTACAAGCCGGACGACAAAAAAAAAAAGATAATAGGTGATATTAAAAAGAGATAGGTAGTGGTTAACAAATAAAAACTTATATACAGAGGAAAACGTTAATTCCCTTATTGTTTATTAGTATTCGGACCGATTATTCCAATTCTTTTTCACTAGATTTTCATAAGGATGTAATGAAAAAGAAACAGAATTCGACCTGGTCCACAGAAAGGCTTGCATAATACACGGTTCTCATCCCCACGAATTTAAATGTATTAAATTTGAGAGAAACTAAAAATGGCACTAGGTATAACTGGATCCCATAAAAAAAAACTTCTAGAATCACAGTCTCTGCGTGCTGCTGGATTTCTTCTTTTTCATATTGAACCATCCGGCAGATTTCTCTGGATCTCTCGGCATGGATATAGACCTGGACACCTCCCTGTTCTCCTCCCTACTCCTCCTGCTCGACTTGCTCGCACCTCCCAAAGATTCCACCGACATGCTCTTCGAAGATATCTTTTTGTCGTCCTTACTACTCGTGTACCGGGCATTTTCCCTCATCGGTCTCTCCCTCTTCTTGTAGAGCGTCGAATTTGAACCGCGCGGCGGTTCATCTTTACCCCTTTTCAACGTCGACACATTCTCTTTACTCCTCGACCTCCTGTTGAGCGTCGAGGTGTTCTGGTTGGACCTCTTCGTCTCCTGTGCTTTTTTCTTTAGTGTCGACGACGTCTCCTTACGACTAGATCCGTTCTTCATCACCCTCTGCTCGTACTTCCCATTCTTCACGGGCTTCGAATACTGCGTATAATCGATGTCCATGGTCTCCTTGTAGTGTTTCGGCCTCCATGGGGCTAAAACCGAGAAGGAGCGACTCAGCGTTTTCACTTGAGGCTGGATGCGACTGGAACCGTTTGACGTCAGCTCCTCTCTGGACGCCGCCCGTCTACCGTTTCGCAGATAACCCGGACCTGGTATGTCCCCAACTGAAACGAAAGAAGAGATTTATATAACTCGTACTTCAGATGAGTTGTTTGGAAAGAAAGTATCTAATTCAATTTCGTGTGATGATGTGAACTGAAAGAAACGGTCAACCTGTTGGAGCGTGCAGATAGACTACACTCCTCTGCGACTGCTGGCTGCTGTCGCCTTCCGTGGAGCTCTCGACGGAGCTGACCTCGTTCTTCCGCCTCCTCAGTCGCTCCTCCCTCGACCGCGACCCTTCCCTGCGCGCGCGCCCTGGCGAAGCAGGAGGCTTCAGGCTCGTCCTCGAGCCCTTCGCCTCCCTGTCCGACTCGGATATATTCAGCATCGATTTGTGGCCGTGGCGGCGTATCTCGGGCGTCGTCGCGATCTCCTCCGAGATGTTGTGCAGGTCCCTCGTGGACTGGCTGCGCGCGCGGTCCCTCCCCGCCGTCTGCAGGGCGGCCCTCGGCTTCAGCGACGGCCTCTTCCGCAGGCTGTCGTTCGATTCGATGTCGGTGTCGCCGAAGAAGCGCAGGTTCTTCGTCGGCGTCGATTTTGCCGGCATCTCGTCCGATGACGAGTCCTTGTCGCTCTGGAAGGAAAACACAAAGGGCGTCATCAAAATGTTGTGTAAGTCAAGGGCTAAGAGAAAATATACTAGAGTAGGAGAAGACAGAAACATTGAAAAAGAAAGACTTTAAAAATTCTTCAAAAACGAACCTAAGTAACAGTTAAGAGAAGATATATTAGAGTAATTTATAGAACGATGGGAAGATCGATGAAGAAACTTCTAAAAATAACTGAAGAAAAAGTAGTTGAAAGGCATGATCAGACAAGATCATGTACGGAGAAAAGGATAGATGTACGAAAGCCTTTTATCCCCAAAAACGTATCAAAGTATCAGAAAATATAGATCAAGGAAGAAGTTTTTAGAAGTATGTAATTGAAAGATATGAGGAAAATAAAAGTTCGATCAGCAAAAACTAACTATAGTTATAGGAGAGTATGTAATAGGAGAAGATATATTAGAGCAACTTATAGGCAGAAGGGAAGGTCGAGGAAGAAACTTTTAGAAATAATTGAAGAAAAAACGGACACCATCATCCGAGATCATGTATGGAGAGAAGGATAGACCTGATCAATGTCTAAGAAGAAATATACTGGAAGAATGGAGGAATTTTGGAAGAAGGCAAGATTAAGGAAGAAGCTTTTAGAAGTAACGGAAGGGAAAGTAATCAAATGCTATGTGTAAAAACTCTCTTCAAAAGGTTATGCAAATCAAAGCTAAGAGAAAATATACTGGAGTAGAAGAAGATAGAAAGATCGAAGAAGGAGCATTTATCTCTAAAATCTCAAAATACTTTTCCAAGGAAGATCTAGTCGAAGAAGAGAAGACCAAGAGAGAAAAAGCCTTTGGTAAGGGAGCCTTTGGGTAAGAGAAAAACTCTTCAAAATGTTTTGCAAATCCAGAGCTAAAAGAAAATATACTAGAGTGGAAGAAGATAGAAACACTGAGAAAGAAGCGTTTATGTCTAAAATCTCAAAAAGTTATCCAAAGAAGTTCAAGGAAGAGGCTTTTAGAAGTAACTGAAAGACTTTGAAAAAATAAAAATTCTTCAAAAACGAATCTAAGTAATTGTGTTAAGAGAAAATATATTAGAGTAACTTATAGGCAGAAGGGAAGGTCGAGGAAGAAACTTTTAGAAATAATTGAAGACAAATCAGACACCATCATCCGAAATCATGTATGAAGAGAAGGATAGACCTGATCAATGTCTAAGAGGAAATATATTGGAGTTGAAGAAGAAGGCAAGATTAAGGAAGAAGCTTTTAGATGTAAAACTGAAGGGAAAGTAATCAAATGCTATGAGCAAAAAAAATTGGAAGATTTGGAAAAAATAAAAACTTCAAAAACGAACCTAAGTAACAGTTAAGAGAAGATATATTAGAGTAACTTGTAGAAAGATGGGAAGATCGAGGAAGAACCTTCTAAAAGTAACTGAAGAAAAAGTAGTTGAAATGCATGATCAGACGAGATCATGTATGGGGAGAAGGATAGATGTAGGAAAGACCTTCGTCTCCAAAAACGTATCAAAGTATCAAAAAATATAGAACAAGGAAGAAGTTTTTAGAATAAATTGAAAGACAAGGGGAAAATAAAATTTCTATCTGCAAAAACTAACTGTAGTTAAGAGAATATATATTAAAGTAACTTATAGGCAGAAGGGAAGGTCGAGGAAGAGACTTTTAGAAATAATTGAAGAAAAACAGACACAATCATCCGAGATCATGTATGGAGAGAAGGATAGACCTGATCAATATATAAGAGGAAATATACTGGAGTTGAGGAAGAAGGCAAGATTAAGGAAGAGGCTTTTAGAAGTAACTGAAGGGAAAATAATTAAATGCTACAAGTAAAAAAACTCTTCAAAAAGTTATGCAAATCAAAGCTAAGAGAAAATATATTAGAGTAGAAGAAGATAGAAAAATCGAAGAAGAAGTGTTTATCTCCAAAATCTCCAAAAAGTTTTCCAAAGAAAATCTAGTAGAAGAAGAGAAGACCAAGAAAGAAGCCTTTGGGTAAGAAGAGAAAACTGTTCAAAACGTTTTGCAAATCAAGAGCTAAAAGAAAATATACCACAGTAGAAGAAGATAGAAACACCGAGGAAGAAGGGTTTACGTCTAAATTCTCAAAAAGATGTCTAAAGAAGATCAAGGTAAACGCTTTTAGAAATAATTGAAAGACTTGGAAAAAATAAAAACTCTTCAAAAACGAACCGAAGTAATTGTGTTAAGAGAAAATATATTAGAGTAACTTATAGGCAGAAGGGAAGGTCGAGGAAGAAACTTTTAGAAATAATTGAAGACAAATCAGACACCATCATCCGAAATCATGTATGAAGAGAAAGATAGACCTGATCAATGTCTAAGAGGAAATATATTGGAGTTGAAGAAGAAGGCAAGATTAAGGAAGAAGCTTTTAGATGTAAAACTGAAGGGAAAGTAATCAAATGCTATGAGCAAAAAAAATAGAAGATTTGGAAATACTAAAAACTTGAAAAACGAACCTAAGTAACAGTTAAGAGAAGATATATTAGAG
>JAWQRJ010004333.1:0-11148 GCA_033557515.1 Diorygopyx duplodentatus
ACATACAGCGTTACTATTTTATTGCGAGTCAAGATGGTTATCACGTGGGAAATTTTTGCAACGTGTTTATGAATTAAGAGATGAAATCGGCATTTTTCTAAACGAGGAAACCCGACCGAATGCCGAGCAGAGATGATTTTAGAGATGATTTATTTATGATGAAATTCAGCTACTTGGTCGACAAATTCGAGGAATTAAATACCTTGAATCTTCAACGCCAAGGAGCAAACACAAATATGTTGGATACGAGTGGTAAAGTGAATTCTTTTTGTAGAAAACTCGAATTGTGGAGCAGAAATGTAAAGCAAGAAACCTAGAAATGTTTGCAAATGTGGATGAATGTGTTAAAATAGTTAAAACTTTGAAGACTGAAGAAAAACATGGGGAAGTTGTTTTTGTAACCATTGAAAATCATTTAACTTTTTATAACTTTTATATTTTTTTATTTAATTTTAAAAACTATTTTCTAGCTGACTTCAACTTGATAGCATGTTACGAGTGGATTGGGATGACCCATTTCCAAATATTCCCGAAGGTCTCTCAACTGTCGAAGAAGAAATCTTTATAGACTTCACGGCAAGTGGCGAAACCAAAAGACGATTTAGTAATAAATGACTTTTTGAGTTTTGGGCAGGGTTGGATAATGAGTTTTCTGTACTGAAAACAAGAACATTTCGTATACTATTACAATCTTCTACATTGTACCTTTGCGAAACTGAATTTTTTGCGCTGTCTTTGTTACGCTTTGAAAACAAAATATAGATCTGAGCTAAATATAGAAAGAGAGCTTAGAGTGTCAATTTCTAAACTTTGTTCTGCAAGATATGCCCAAGGGAGTCACTAATAAGTATTAATCTTGTTTTTTATTTAATATTGACAAGTTAATTATTAAATACACTGTGCAGTACTGATACAATCCTATTTATAAGTGTACTATATCAGTGTAAACGTGTATTTTATTTTGTGGCGAAGCGTGGATGTCGTGTACGAAAAGTATTGGAGAAATTGTTGAAGATCGTCAATTATGAAAATTATATTCAAAATATCATCGAAGCGGTTAGTCTTATAGCCACTTCCGCAGGCATCGAGGCGTTGATGTAGATGATTTTCAGATTTCTACAATAGAAGCAATATGATATAAATGTGTTTTTTTGAAACGTTTCCAGTAAATAGCGTTTATTGAAATATCTGTGTGTAGTAGTTTTAATTATGGACAATGAAGTCAAAATTCAAAATTAGAAAATTCAATTTAACTGTGAATCTATACGTCAGTTCAATTTAAAGATTTCATAGATAAATTGCTGGTAAAAGGTAATTAGATTAGGATGCTACAACTACTTCCATAAAAAGCAAAAATACATATTTACCAACTAATCTGTTGCAGTAATTACGTTTTAAATATCATGGAAATCAAACAAGATTTCCTCACGTAGACTCCTAACGCTTTTAAAATCTTAAACGCACGCAATACATGCGATGTCATGAATCCGTGACATCAACAGTCAACGTGGTAATTCAACGTCCATCATGCTTTCCCATTATTGCAATAGCCCGCAGGTTGGGTTATTGAATTCACTTCCAGTTGCATTCCTACCTTACACATGTGATTATTTTAAGGAATCTTATATGACTTGAGGGAGTTTGTTATAATTACTGTTTTTTTTTTCAATTTCAGGTAAAATATGTGTATACGACAACAAGAAAAAGTTTCAAGTTACCCATCCGACTAATTAATACGGAGGCTTAAACTTGATACCGCTTATATAATGTTAATGGGTCCTTTTTCTCGTCTCTGAAGTGGTCTAATGATGGCGTAATTACTTCTTCCTTCATCGATAACCACTTAAAAATACGCTGGCATCAATTATTGGTAAGGACAGATTATGCTAATTTTATAGCATGAAATTTAATCTCCGTTCGATGAAAAATATAGATATTGCAGTATCCGAGCTATGCTAACAACGAAACCAACAAAATCTAAATGAATCTCTTTCCATTAAATCCAGTGATTCGTTTTTAGATTTAATAGAAAGAGATTCGTTTAAATTTAGTTTTCCAAAGTGATAATGTTAACACACCGCGTTGACACAAAAATAGAAGATGACCTCTACTGTTCATAGTAGAGACGTTGATGATTATAGAACAAAGTGTACATCAGAACTGGTATCCTGAGGCTGGTGTCATATGTATGAAATTGATTGAAGTACAAACAAGTTCAATCTGTCTTTTGATGATTTCCAGAAAACGTATCGTATTCTGAACAGCTAAATTTAGCTCAGTAAAGGCTATTTTAAAAATAGAAGACAGCCTTGAAAACTTTACGCACTAAAATAGAAAGGACACAGCGTAATTTTAATATGTTTCGGGGTTAAAAAATTACTCACTGTTCGGGGTGAATCACAATTCTTATCTACGACCACCACCCTTGTAAATAATTTATTACCTTACCACTCGTTTACATATGTCAATGTCGGTGTGAATCATAAAATCACGTAGTCGTAGTCTGTATGACGCATCGCGTCCTCGGTTATTCGCGAGTAAGAAAGGGGTTGTTCGCACGCGAGGTTCACACCCCCATCGGTTTCGCGCTGACTATTATATGTATAATTAATTATCATTAGTCAGAGCAGAGCGCATTGTCTAATGGGCGTTGTTGGAACGTAGAGTTGTGTATCGTGGCGCTTTCGCTATCCCGTTATGTTTATAGGTTGGATCCGCGATCGGTTTCGAAGTTGTGAGAGTGCCTTCATTATTAAATTTTCCGGTTAATTATGTCTGCGAAACTTAGGGCAAAGGACGGCTCGAGTGGAAGGATGTAATGATGGTGGTCTATCGAAACTTACCGCCAGAATTGTGGCGAACCGACTCCTTAATGGAGAAGTTTGGATATCGAAACGTTAGATTTGTGTAACTTCAATAGAATTTGAGGTAAACACGATGAAATGTACAATTGAAAGAGAGAAGCAGAAGACAGTAAGGGAATAATGGAAGAGCATAATGTTAGAGTTAATGGTTGAGTGCAAACACGCAATAGATAATGAAAGGACAAAGTGTGTAGCAGAAACAAAAGAATGTTCGAAGACGACTTAATTCAATATATGGAGAAAAACTTGTCAGATAATAAGCGATTCTGACTCCATAAAGGGTATATGGAGAAGCCACTTCCAAGGACTGTTGCAAATGCAGAGTAATGATGCCGAAGAAATACGGGCGGAACCCATCCGGAGAATGTCGAGGTGGAAGAGGAAGGGCCAACATTGCAGAAAGTGAAGGACGCTATCAAGACACAAAAAGCAACAAAGTCCCTGGAATAGACGAAATACCCTCAGGAAAACCCACAAATTATCAAGATGACAATGAACGATAATTTTTATCCACTGTTTAGCCTGGGATAAGAGTATGTAATACAGCAATTAGACGTTGGAAGTTCAAATCTGCTAACTAATAACACAATACAAATACGGTATATACAGAAGACATTAATAGTCTAAGTCGAAATACAGAACCAGCGCAGCAAACACAGAACCAAGAACAACACACAGAAAACAAGTATACTTACAAAAAAGGTGAGAAATAGACATACGCACAGCTTTATAGTGGAAGATGATATCCACAACACAGAACAACTTATAGTCCATTTCAAGATGTAAGAAAACGACAGGTACTTACTGCATTACACTGTCTGCAATTGAGTCAATAAACCCAGAAATAAATCCATCAATTTCATTTTTTTCTAAATATTCCACATTCTCATCTCCCAGAAAATGTTGATCTTTTATTTTTGGCTTTGTTGCCCTAACTGCATACAGTGTAATGCAGTAAGTACCTGCCAGTTTCTTATACCTTCAAATGGATTATACCTAGCTCGGCGTTAACATTAACGCAGATGGATCGGAGAATGGAGAAATATATCCAAGAACGGTTTTGGCTGACGACGCCTACTTTGCGTTCCCACAAGGTTTTGGACGTAGTCGAATACTTCGTTCTCCCAATGTTTCCTTCGTCTCCATTGGTCTCTCTTCTTGTCGCCCATATAAGCCTCTGTAGCTTGAAAAACTATGAGATGAGGGGTTCTTTATACTGTTGGCATATCTCGCTGTTGTTTCTATGAGGGTCCATATTTCACATCTGTGACAAGTTATGGGTCATCTGATTGACTTGTATACTCTCATTTTTGTGCGGCGATGAACATTTCTTCAGCGAAATATGAGATAATATTTTTAAAAAAAGTTTGCTTAACAATCAATGGAGGTATTGCAATATTGAACAAAGGTACAACTGCACACTTATTTGAAGCATTATTGATTTTCTTATACATTTAATAGTTAATAAAAAAGTTTATTTCCAGAAAGAAATAACGTATTTAATTCAAGGGAGAGACAGAGTCATCAGCAGGGTCCGTCTTTAAAAATCAGCAGGGTCCGTCTTACTAAATTCTTATTTGATATCTATTTCTTCAAACTTCGAGTAAGATGTCAAAAATCTGGAATTTTTTTTGGTCCTCTAACTTTCATGTTGATTTAGTATACATTTTGTCACTACGCTGATAATGTGCACTTAATAAGCAATTCAAACACAAACAATTACTTTAACCTGTTAGTTAACTTTAGTGTATATTTAAAATCAGCAGTAACTGTTATTAATTACTATTGATTTTAAAATAATTACTTGAAGATAACAACAACAGCAAATAAAATACATGAAAATACTAAAAAATCTAAGTTGTTGATATTTTAAAACTATAAATTATAATTATAAGAACACTACAAGATTAAAACAAAGTACAAATAAGATAAGAACATTATAAGCACAGTAGAACAAAAATATAAATATATACAAATATATTGCTTTATTGAATATAGCAATATATAGATATATAAATATATTCCTTTACTGAACATAGCAATATAATAGATTGCTTTATGGAACAAGGCATTTTAAAATTGATTGTATTCTTTGTTGTAATTAATTTTTGATCAACACTTTATGACTTTTATTAAATATTCATATACCTAATTTCTGATTTTGCATTATTTCAAACAAAAATTGTGTCATAATGGCTGTAGGTATGAATGTAGGTATGGATGTAGTATCCGCGGGTCACTATGACCCGACTTTCGAAAAACAAAAATTATCCTAAATATTTATTCTTTTTTATAAACAATAAGAATTACTTTTTTAAACTTATTTTTAATGTGTTTAATTGTTTTATTTTTTTGAATTTTTCTTTATTATACTCAAGCTGACACGTCAAAACAGATCAACACGAATCTACAGTTTATTTTGTGTAATCTGTGATAGTATATAAACACTGAATTTTGATACAACCTTTAGTCAGTTTTGTCTTAGTTTTTGAACCATACGCACAGATTTTTGGTTAGCAAATAAAAAAAATCACTAAAGAATTTTTTCAAGAAAAAAAAAACTTCTCCGATACAGGAATCGAACCCGTGTCTCCCGCTTTCCGGGCGGACACTCTGACCATTGAGCTATTCGGGACCGCCGTCTCTTTGATATTTTTCTCCTTGAACACTTGCACCTATTGCCGGTGAGCGTTTTCACAAATTTGTTTTCACACAAGAAACACAAGGCAATCATAGTCCAGTAGACATTGGATTTTTATTGCGCAAACTGGCGGAATAACCATTCAGAAAACACAAAAGACTAAAAAAAAATATCTGCTAAATTTCTCACCGATCAAGAGATCGAAGCAATTCACTGTGTACCTGAAAGTGAGAAAAGTGTATCAGAACAAGAAAATCATATGTGTTTCGGAACAATCTGAATCGGATTCCGATTCATTGGATAACAATTTAGTGCATTACAAAATCCTCCTCAGTCACCGCCATCAGTTGTATCAAAAGATAAAAGTTTTCGCTGGACGCTGGAACCATTTCCAACACAAGAACGTGCATCTGCCTCAAATATCATAAGTTACTCCAGGACCGACAAGGTACGCTATATCTAGAAGAACTGACGTGAGAAGTGTGTTTCAATTGATGATAAATCAAACACTTACAAGTATAATTTTGAAAAACACAAATGTTGAAGGTCGAAGAATGTGAATGCAGAAACATTAGAACCATATATTGGATTGTTGTTGCTAGCTGGTGTATATAAATCACACGGAAAATCTAAGTTTAGGGAATTCAGAAACAGGCAGACATATTTTCCATGCAGCAATGTCACTGAAAACTTTTTGCATATTTCGCGAGTATTGCGTTTCCACAATAGAGATGACCGCCCTGAAAGAACGGCCAAGGATAAATTAGCACAATAAGAGATTTTTGGGATAAGTAGGTGGAAATCTTCATGACTTGAAGATTCAAAAATACATTGAGTTATGTTTTTACCCAACCCAACCCAAATTATACAATGTCGAGCCAAATGTTACTGTTGACGAGTACCTTGTTGGATTTAGAGGGGGATGTCTGAAAACAAAAGTAAAATACAGGATAATTATCAGATGCAACATCCGAAAAAAGCAAGGAATGCGGGTAGTTTTAGACGAGCTAAGAAGCCAAAACGTTACTTGCGATAACTTTTTTACTTCTTATCAATTGGGTCAAATGCTCCTCAATTGGAAACTTACCTTATTAGGGACAATTAGAAACAATAAACCGGAACTTCCATTTACAACTACTATAAGTAAACAGGTTAAGTCCAGTAATTTTTATTTTACCAAAGATTCTACACTGGTTTATTACGTTCCTAAGAAAAATAAACAAGTCATCTTATTGAGCACGCTGCACAATACAAAAGATGTTAGCTCTAGAGATGATAAAAAACCATAAATAATTTTGTATTATAATTCTTCAAAGGGAGCGATAGATACACTCGACCAAGCCATTGCAACTTATACATGCAAAAGAAAAACAAATCGTTGGACTATGATTTTATTTTATAACGTTCTTGATACGAGCGCTTATAATGCATTTGTATTATGGAGATAAATAAATCCGGCAGGGAAACATAATATCTTGGATTACTCCATACATGTTGACCAGAAAAAACCTTCTTGGTAATGAAGACGCAATTTCTGTTTTGAAAAATGTTCAGAAACAATTTACTGACAATCAATCAGCTTCAGGTGTTAGCAGCAGTAAAACTAACAAACGTGTGAGATGTATATTTTGTCCCTCTAAAAGTGATAACAAAACAAGTATGACATGTTTTGCATGTGACAAATATTTATGTAAAGTACATGTTACTTATATTTGCCCTGAGTGCAGGAAATGAAGTCATTAAATTTAATATTATAATATTTGAAGCTACATGTTTTTGTTCAGAAAAATGTTTTACTATGACAAATAGAGGATATATTCATTATAAGAATGTGTACGTAATTTTTTTATGTAAAATACATACTGTTTTTTCTTTCATTATAGTTCATTATATTTCGATATATAACTAAAAAAAATATCAAGTAAATACGACCCGGAAGAGCACAAGTGTATGTTAAATTCAAGGAACACGGCAGGGTTAAGACAATACGACTAAGTTCGTGACGAACTAAAAATAAATAACACGTATTTACTGCAATACCACTAGAAAAGTATGAAAGAATTGTTCACCAGTTGCAGTAATCATATTTCTGTACATACGCAATATAAATGTACAAAGAGAAAGTTTAATATATTAATAATATTTGGTAGATTAATTAGTTTATGATATGTGGGATGATCTGTTTGTGCATTTGCAAAAGCAGGAAATCCGCATAACGCAAATCCTCTTAACGAGTACTTCCAGGTGAAATAATTGAAATCAACTTTAGTAGCAATTTTAGTAGCAATTTTCTCTGTGAGGTTCTTCCGAACTTGATTTGTGTGACCGATATTTGACAACTTCTATTCAATAATATTCACCATTCCAAATGCTTTGATGGATACGTCAAATAATGAGTTCCTTCAGAATATTCTTTGGAAGTTATAAAATCCAGTATCCACAAAACAGGATCAGAAGTTAACAGATGGCACATCTGATAATTAAAATAACTAGGTTTCTTGGTAAAAATGAACTTTGTAACAACTTCTTTTATTAGTAGCACATGCTATAATGTAAATATGTGCAGAAGTAGTCCCTTAAAGATCAAAATTAATAGCTGGAAAGACACTTCTGTTCGCATTATTTTTATTGTGATTTATATTCTGTTCGCATTATTTTTATTGTAGTCGTTTATTATTATTGTGACTTGGAAAATTTGTAGATTGTTTAAAATCTCATTACCACGGCCCTCTCAATTAGACAAGATAAGATGAGTTTTTATATAGATTGAACCTACAGACAGTGAACAGGCCGGGAAGTTCATTTTTAGAAGATGCAATTATAATTCTCACGTTTAATGTACAAAATCTTAATTAGAAGACATACCAATTGCCTCAAATATTCCGCTCTACAATTTGCATATTCTGGAGTCGGTGGTGACCAGCATACTTAACGTTTTGCCTCGGGCAATGGTTTTGTTGCTGAACTGGCTTGCAACAAAAATGTATATACACTTCTGGAACTTTTGCAATTCAGAAACTTTTAGGTGGATTCTTTGAGGGAAATAAGAAGAGCAATATATTTTTTTTCAAATTACATATGGAGTTTTCATAACAAGGTACTATTTACAGGCTGACCAGCAGTTACGAATTCCGAACAATTGAGGACAATAATCCCAATAATAGATAGAAGTGACTCGACGAAATGTTCTAACTTTTAAATTTTATTATTTGTATTTAATTTAATCAAGATAGAAGGTTCTGAGGAGAACTTCTTTAGATGTAAACTTCATTTCTTTCACTGGAGTCTTTTTGAATACTTTCTATTCTTAAGAGGGGTTTGTTGCTAACTAAATATTGTTCGATGCGAGGCTTTGTTCAAGTTTTAAGCAATCTATGAATTTTCAAATATTTGGATGGTATACTGCAACTTACTGTTCAAATCCTCGGTACTACCCTTCAACTGTTTTTTATAGATTATTTTCAGACGAAGTATTTTGACAATTCCAAATTTCATGGCGAAAACGTGGGGAGTCCACCACGTTTTGGCGCCTATTTGGACTGCCTGTCCACGTATGCTCGAAATAGTCAACAATTTATTGTTGTTACACCCTCCAACCTAAGCATCGTAGCAATACAACTTATATCGTCATAGTAAGGGACACTAAGGATAAGGATTAAGGGACAGAAAGCTATCGCTACACTATCAGCTCTAGTTTAATGAAAACCAACCTAATTTCGCAACTCGACATTATAGGTCAGAACATTCCTCATTTTGTGAGGACTTCTTTTATTACATAGACAAGTTCGATTAGTTGGCTAGTTTCTTAAAATTCAATCCGTCAACGACACTATGGCAAGATTAATTTACGTTAAGAGCTGCACATGAAGGAATCTAGTTTCATAAAAAGAATGAACTAGATGTTGTGTGCTACTTTTATTTCTGAACGAGCTCCCACTTTTCTTTATTCTGTGAAGGAACTGTTGAGAATTGGGTGTGCATCTTATATTCATGGATCATAATTGTTTATTTGTTATTTACGGAATGTAGCAATCAGGAGAGTGAAGCATTATTTTTCGAAGTATACGGTTTTAGTGTTGTTCTATCAGAAGGACGGTTCTTTCAAGAAATGTAAACAAAATGGGATGTAGTTATCATATGTTATTAATATTTTGAACACAAAGCATCAGTTTCACATTAAACAATTTTTCGTAAATCAGTTGTACACCAACCACAAGACTGTTGGAAAATTGTTTTAATAATTAAATCTAAACAGGAAACTAATGACTTTTTTTCCTTTTGAACCAAATCTTGCAATCTTCATTAAAATGCATAGCCTCCTCCGTACAAACATGCCCAACACATAGTTTTTTTTATGACTGGCAGTTTAAATTTATTCAAGATAAGAGCCTAACCACGATGTTCCCAGACGTTTAACAACATTCAGTTTAACTTCAAATTTAAATATCTTCACATTGCTGTCACGTACCGTGTTAATAGCAGCGACAGGGCCATTTTCAGTGCATGTTTAACACAATAATTTCGCACACTTCCTGTCGTTGTCGAGGTAGTTACGTTAAGTAGAACGCAAAAATCGCTAATAACGAATTTATTATAATAACGCGAAAATTACCATACGCCGATCATTATTCCTAAAATAAATAAATCGAAAATTCAATTACGCCCTAATAACGCTAATGTGCGGGGAAGAAAGGTCCGTAGATGGTAACCGGTACGCAAGACGAGTTCGTTACCTGCCTCACCGACTGATGCATACACGCAATTCAATTGCCAATTAAGGTAATAAGTAAATTCAGCGAACACAGTAGCAGAAATATTTAATATAGCGGGTTTAAATTACAAGGAAAAATGTAGGTAAAAAAAAACCTTGTGAACTTAAAGGACATATTTAATGAATCACTCAACAAGCGTTCTATATTTGGCTTCTAGTTAAGTGGTGAGAACAACCCTCAAGAGGAAGTTCACATATGGTTATATCTCGAAATCTTAGAAGCTCGACATCGGTTCTCTGTTATTACATGCATTCATAAAATAAATTTTGTTATTTGTTTATACAGTCTTTATATTTTATGCTGCCTTGCTTTACCAGAATCATTCAACAATACCTCAAACCAAGAATTAATCGGGCCTGAATTAAATGGATAAATGATTCAGCATTGCGATTTTCGGTAATCCCCATAACGTTTTCCTTTTCGAACTTTCTGCTAAAAGATTTCTCTAATGAATGAATCGATTAAAGAAATGGGCATATTGATTTGGATTATGCATTCACCCTTCATATACGCATAATTACTATACGTATGTATTATGTATACTACACGTACATGAGTAGGGGGAATACATAAACAGACCGTTCTATTATTCCATAGATGCTTGTACAGATATACATGACTGGATGCTATTTATGGAAGTGGTCAAACAAAATACATTTACATTTTTGTAGACAAAGGCCTTTAGATGGTTTTTAACTGCTACCAATATTCAAAGATTTTTAATATGTCCCTTCACATATTCAAACCAGTTAATTCGTTGAATTAAATAGTTAGTTCCATTTCAATTCTCCAATAAACTAACATCAAAAGTTTTTAAACTTCACGTATCTAAGTACATATATGGATTATATGATACAGCATTGTTATGAAT
>JAWQRJ010004334.1:0-11147 GCA_033557515.1 Diorygopyx duplodentatus
ATGTAGAGTTAAAATCCTCGTTAAACGTTATTGGGTTTCCCTATACCTAAAATGTATCCTTTTCGATTATTTAAGGTTTTTCGAGCTCTTGCTGCAAAAGCGATCCTTTGACAATACATTCATTTGTTGTAAATTGGGTTACCTACCAATTAGTTATCAATTTTGACGTTTGTGCAACTTAGGTTGGTTGATTTCATATTTAGGGTGAAAAATTAATACAGGTATCATTTGGAAGACGAGTTATCAAGATATTTCACATGTTTAGTTCTTGACAAAGTTGACAACTCCTGATTGTGATCTAATCTTTGGGTCAACAATGAATTTTGCGATTTCCTGATCAAAAAACACTTTGAAAAAGTGCAAAATAGATGAAGTTTCATTCAGGTGTGGAATTTCACATCCTTCATTTGAGGTATTAAAATCGTGGATTTTAGGCTTCAAATGGGCCTATTTCCAAACCACTGGCTGCTTTGTGTTGGCTGTTGCTTTGGTGTTACAGCAGGCAAAGGATTGAGCAATCTGCCACCAGTGTTTCAAACACGGAAAAAAACAGTTATGCCAACTGACCCATTCATTTTGAATTTTTGGTATTTTGTTGGTTAGCTGGGTATATAATACAGAGTTTGAAACGGACTTTTTTTGAAACCGCTGCTGCTATATACTTCCCTTGATACACTACACTTTGAGATTACTTTTGCGGTATGTGTGTATACCTCACTATTTTAATTGTTAAAATTTTAGCGACCCATACGTTCGGATAGATCTAAACACCATCAACGGAGATGAAACTATAGACTCGGTGCTAACGAAAACCAAAAAGAAGACACTTAACCCGCAATGGAACGAGGAATTTGTGTTCAGGGTGAAACCCGCCGAGCACAAACTGGTTTTCCAAGTGTTCGACGAGAATCGCTTGACAAGGGATGATTTTCTGGGAATGGTAGAGCTGACACTAATTAGCTTACCAAAGGAACAGGATGGGCGCGTGATAACACCTACAAAATACGTGTTGAAACCAAGGAGGTAATTATTTGTTTTTTACGTTCATAAAACTGAAAATTTTTGGTGCGACTCTTTGCGATAATTTTTTCCAGTAAGCAGAAGTGCATAGACTGTTGTGTTAACAATTAATTATAATATCATAAATGAGGTGGTTGTTATTGAATTAGTGGATATAGTTCTGTTTTGGTTTGCTAATTACAAGAATGATAACGTAGATGAGTAAACAAGACACAAAATTGTTTAATCAAAAATACCTTAATAAGAAATCATAATATTTATTTGAAATCACATACAAGCATTTTTTGAATATTATCAAAAGTTCTAAATATATACAGTGACAATTTGAAAATTATCAGTCTAAATCACTCGAAAGCTAACAAAGATAATTTTCATGTTGTCACCCTGTAATGTGGGTACGTGTAAGTATTGATTACATAGTATTGATGGATTGATAGTATTGATTGTATACACTAGTTATACTAATACACAGCAGTCAGTGCGTTATATCTAATTTTTATGTACATTTGTTAATAGTAATTTACTCAAATACTAATAGCTAATAAGACAATTATGCTTTATCACATTTTTCTTTGGTATGGTACAAGTATGGTGCAAAACAAAAAATTTTCAGTTTACGTGTAGATCTACTAACATTTCACAAAACTTGTTGTTGTACATACTGTATATACTTTACTACGTAGACAGTGCGAGCATGGCTTGAAGTCTATCTTTGGATTTTTGTTAATTGCTTAATGTGGTGGTATATAATTAAAAGTACTGGAAAATGGAATTTAGGTAAAACGTCACCAATAACAACCAATCTTTTCAATCTCTTATACAATAAATAATTGTTGTTTTTTTTAACTTTATCTTAGCTGATGTGACTATTCTATAAATTGTGACGTAACTTTTGTGTTGGCTGATTATTAGTATTATATTTGTATATCATCTCGTATTAAAATAGTGACGTAATTCTAGAAGCGTATTACAATAGAAGTATAATTATAGAATGGCCCCATAAGCGTCTGAGAGCTTTTTCGAATTAATAAATTCAAACGGGAATTGAACGGTATCTAAAGAGCGAAATTTCTGCGGTATTTCATAAAATACATTCTTTCTATCTGCGCATTCCGCCTTCTGCTTGAGTATTGCATGTTGACAGTACCTGTGGTGCTGTATGTAGTGATTACAGTTCGCGGTCGAGGGTGCGTGGATATTTGGAAATATACCACGCCTACCAACGTACCAATACCATTGACAACGTTGTGACAGACGACGACCCACCCGACGCCGAGTGGCAAATTGTGAATTCTTCTGGAGATGAGCAAATTGTATGTTGGTGATTTTGCGAAATTAAAAACATAACCAACTATAACTCCTTTAGTTGTAACGTTAAATGTTATCTAATACTATTAAACAAGGTAATCTTGTATATTTATTTATTTATGGACATTGCTTGCAGGATTTAGAGATTCCTCACACGGGGATGTAAGGAATCGATTGAGATAGGTCTCAACTTTCAATAAAAACATGTTTTGTTTTAAATAATATTTAAATTTAACTAAAGGAGTGTTTTCTGGAATGTTTTATTATTATTATTACTTATTGTACTGTCACGAAATAGCATCCTAATAAATGCACTTTTTTAGCCATCCATATTTAATTCACCAACAGAATCAACGGCAGCCCTTCCGCAGGGTTGGGAGGAAAGGCAAGATGCGAACGGTAGGACGTATTACGTTAATCATACGGCTAGAACAACACAATGGGAGAGACCAACACTAACGTAAGAACGACCAAGATAGGAAATGAAGTTTCCTTCACATTCCCATATGTTACAGGTTAAATGTAGATAATCAACTTCAGGAACAAAGGGTTTTAGAACAAGCTGTGGAGTTCGAACGACGCTTTCATATCAGCGTAGATGACGAGAATCAGCATAACGACCATTCGAACCAAGCACAGGTATGCCTTAGGCATTCTTGGATTATTATTGCTTATGGAAGAAATGCTACGGAATAGCATCTAGCAGGTCTTATAGATATTCTTCCATAAGTAATATTAGATTTTTATTAACTGATTGACATTAAAGATTAGAGAGTAGAACTGGAATTGGTTGTATAAAGCCTCAGTCATAATGACTAATGCTATAAATCAAGATAATCACGTGATTCATAGTACTCAATATAAGATTTTTGATTTACATAAGTGGTTCATTGAAAGATAAATTAAAGATACCCGAGTAGCATGTATTAACTACAATATTGTATTATCACAACAAATACACTAAAAGTGTAAAACAAAATAATGAAATGAACAAAAAAAGGTGAAAAATGAAGTGCATAAATTTGTAATAATGCTTGTTGCTAAATTTTAAATTGAAATAATGTTATGCATTACCATTGTCGCAAGTTGAAAACTGTCGCTAGATGGACCTACTATTTTTGTAAATTTACTCAGTTAAATTAGACATTGTTAACGATGTCGAAGTACTAATTTATGTTGAAATTTCAAGTACAAGTTACCTACTAATTTCGACATTAATTTTGAGGTTGTGAATGTAGCTTTAATTATATTATTAGTGGTAAAATTTTCAAAACGATCCATAGAACTACTCTCTAATATTTGATGGTTATATTATAATCTTTACCGAACGTTACAAACATGCAACCATCTATTAAACGACATTTCAACGATGGAACTAATACGTCACTCATCGTTCAACGCATTCGGCTGCATGTGATTTTGTTTGCACGGTGCTTAGGGCGAGTACCCGGGACGCATGTCGGCCGAAAACGAAATTAGCGGGGCGAACGTCGCGTCGCAGGCCGACGGCGACGACGTTGACGTCGAGTCGGGCCCGGCAACGGACGACGCGACCGCCACCTCGAACCGCTTGAGCGTAATCTCCGAGGCGAATTCCGTAAGGAACGATTCCGATTACTACGCGAGCGGCGAGAGCGATTTCGGTAGCGCTAGGGACGCGGCAGAGCGGTGCGTCGACGCCCACGCGTTCAGCAACGCGATGCTGGGGAGCTCTATCGCCCGCAGGCGAATGTACGCCCGCAGCGACTGTAGCGACGAGGTTGGTGCCACAAAAAGAAAAACGGTCGGTTTTCGCTTGCTGTACGTTCGCACGCTTGCCGCTCCCTCGTCGTCGACGATATGTGTTTCCTGTCACGCGGCAATCTCTGTCGATCGCTTCATTACTTCACAAGGCTTCTTTGTTTTCGTTTTAATTTCTTTTAGTTTTGTACACTGTTGGTTGGTGGATAAAATTGTAATCATAGAGGGTACCAATAATAAAAATTGTAGGTGCAATATACATTATGATTTGTTATCTTGTAGGAATGTCAGATTTTGTTGCAACATCTTTCTTTTTCAAAACATCACGTTGAACATATTTCAGAATTCTTAATTTGTCTTCAGTTTTCAATTAGCCTTCCCAGGAGATGCAATAATATTTGTAGTTCAGAAATTTCTCAATTACAGGTATGTTTATTTCATTAACAACGATCTTAGCTTAGTTATATCCCAATATGATACAATTTTAATAGCCGTGAACATTTTACACACACATTATTTACCCCACTAGATATTCAACATTTGTGTATATAGATTGGATAAGTTCACTTATTTTAATTTTTCTATAAAGAAAAAAACCATCAAGTCGGATCACGCAGCAAAACTGAACGTGATCGATCTCCAAAATTTTCAGACAGACGATACGACTGACAGCTCAAACACGTCGAGGCGCGATTCGACGACATCTTCCAACAGTAACGTCAGTCAGAATCTGCAGAGCGAAGGTCTGCCCGCGGGCTGGTCCATGCAGGTCGCGCCGAACGGCAGAGTGTTTTTCATTGACCACAACGAACGTACGACGTCGTGGGTGGACCCCCGGACGGGACGAGCCTCGCCCATGCCCAATCAAACGGCGCCGGTGACGAATAAGAGCGTCGTCGACGACTTGGGTCCCTTACCGGAAGGGTGGGAGGAGAGGCAACACAGCGACGGACGAATCTTCTTCATAGACCACAGTAAGTCAAAGAATGTTTTACTTGAAATGATCCGCATCTAAAAATGAGAATATAATATTTACTTTTAATCGTTTAGATACTAGAACAACGCAATGGGAAGATCCGAGAATGTATTGTCCGTCAATAGCCGGGCCAGCAATACCGTATTCCAGAGATTATAAACGAAAGTATGAATACATGAAAGGGCAATTAAAGAAACCTGTAAGGTTTACACGGAAACAACAGCTAGTTACAGGAAAAAATTACTTTTTTGTTCGTTTTTAGAGCAACGTACCTAATAAATTTGAAATTAAAGTGAGAAGAACACATATCCTAGAAGATTCTTACAGGGTTATCAGTTCTGTGTCGCGACCCGACAATTTAAAGACAAAACTATGGGTGGAATTTGAGGCTGAAGTGGGATTAGACTATGGAGGATTGGCGAGGGAGTGGTTCTTTTTATTATCAAAGGAAATGTTTAACCCATATTACGGCCTATTTGAATATTCTGCTATGTAGGTTTAATTTGGAACTTTAGAAGTTTACGGCCGACAACACTTTTGTTTACTTTCAGGGATAACTATACGTTACAAATAAATCCATGCTCGGGTATGTGCAATGAGGAACATTTAAATTATTTTAAGTTTATTGGACGAGTGGCCGGGATGGCTGTATATCACGGAAAACTATTAGATGGTACCTTTCGTCGATTGGAAAAATACCTATTTTACAATTGCTTTTTTTTAGCATTTTTTATTAGACCATTTTATAAAATGATGTTAGGCAAAGGCATTGACCTGAAAGATATGGAATCTGTGGATAGCGAATATTATAAGTCGTTACTGTGGATTAAAGAGAACGATCCTTCGGGGCTAGATCTCACCTTTTCCGTCGACGAGGATGCCTTTGGTCAGACTTCCCTTGTCGAACTTAAACCGGGCGGAGCCAACATTCCTGTCGATAATAATAACAAAGATGAGTATATTAGGTGAGTAAAAAAGATTTTTTTTCTGTCTAAAATTAGAACGTCAAAAAAATCTGCAATAGAAAATTTTGCTTTAAAAGCATGTTTTGCGCATTTGAAAATCGTTAATTTTGGACGATTAATGTGACCGAAACAATCGAAAAAAGAGGGTGCCTCAATTCAAGGTAACCGTACATTTGGGGGCATCGGATGAAACGAATGCGTTGCGTAGATTTGAACTTTTCAGTTTAATTATACACAGAATCACGATAATGCGATTGTTGATTAAGATGATCAGCTTGCATTGGTTCGGAGAAATTTAAAAAAAAATCGCTCTCATCGATACGTTTATGCGGCTGATGTGTAATTGCTAGGGTTGCCTACTTTATTTTCGGATTAAAAGGGACAATGATAAAATGACAGGATTTTACTTTTTTGCCCGGGACAAATGAAATAAAATAAATTATTTAAAATTTTCTCTTTATTATCAAAAGTATATTTTCCAACGGATTTTCTAAGCATTGTCCGAAGTTTCGCTTTGATCAAATTTACAGAAAAACATCTATTCCACAGATCTGTCCATCTAAAAACCATTTGCGTAAATACTCTTTCCACATAACAATTTGAACTTGAAACATGAAACTTGAAAAATGAAAGATATGATATTGAATAAATGTGCAAATGACCCTATGAATTTCATTCGCATATCGATTGCATTAAGATTTTTATCATTTGAAGATGTTACAACAACCAGACTTTTCTTGATCAGTTGGTATTCTTCGCATAGGAAGTCCATATTAATTTCCGCAATTTGAAAATGTTCCGTCGCTCTTCGATAACAGGTTATTCGGAAAAATTGTATCTTTTTGTCAAATACTTGATAAAATTGGTGTAAAATAGCCGAAAATCATTTTTGAAAGAAAAATACATATTTTTTTCCTGTATTGTACCGACCGTTCATAAATGATTGACCGGAATAAAATTTGAGCGAAGGTACATTTTCGCTCTAAACTTAATTCCAACTACTTATTCCCTCCATAGGTGCCAACTGCAATGTCCAGTTGTTTACATATGAGTCAGTGGCGTCCGCACATCAGTCTAGGTTTATCACACGCAATTTTGCAAAAGGAACTTAACTAATGTGAATCTGAACCTTAACTAAAGTGATCCGATCCGCCAAAAAACCACCAAAAACATTTAAAAAATACGACTACCCAATGTCGGGTTCAGATCAGTTATTTTAAAAAATAAACGTTTGAGGTTATGAATCTTATTGGAACCTACTCCAGCCGATTCGTTATTTGGACAAATACCGCTGTCGGTTTCCCCCAAACTTTGATTTGCGTGGTCATAAGACCAATTTAGAGATGAAAGGTTCCAGAGTATTCACAAATGATCGGAAAAAGGTTAGGTTAAAACGGAAATCAAACGTTACATCCAAACAATACTGCACGTAGCATTATTTTATTAATATCAAATTAAATTGTCAATAATAAACGTTTCTATACAAAATGTGTAATACTGTTCATAAATCATGCTCAAAATGACGACCATTGTTTAGCAAACAAGCATCCACACGTCTTTTCATATTCTCGAATACATTTATTAATTGTTGTTCCGTTATTTCATCAATGGCGTCTGTAATGGCATTTTTCAATTCTTCAACAGTATGAAGGCGATTCTGGTATATTTTATTTTTTAAATATCCAAACAGGAAATAATCTAAAGGCGTAAGGTCAGGGGATCTTGGTGGCCAACGTTGGTTACCAATTACTCTGTCATCAAAATATTCCTGCAGAAGTAAACGTGTTTCGAGGGCTGTATGAGCAGTTGCATTGTCATTTTGGAAAAAACCAGTTCGCATTTCGTCATCGTGTAGTTGGTTTACAAATGTTGCAATAAACTCTCGGTATCGCTCGCCATTAACGTTTTGATTAAAAAATATAGGACCAACTATCCTTCTTCGCGACATTGCTATCCAGACTCCAACTTTAACTGGATGCAAATCTGCTTCGACAAAAACATGGGGATTTTCAGTGGACCAAACACGATAATTTTGAGAGTTTACGTAACCTGTTAAATGAAACCATGCTTCGTCAGAGAAAAATGTCAAATCCAAAAGATTATCATTCCGTAAGTTTTCATTAAACCAGTTACAATATTGCACTCGCTTCTCGTAATCGAGTGGAAGCAAATGTTGCACCACAGACAATTTGTACGGATAGAAATGTAACTGTTTCCTTACAGCGGAGTGGCACGAACCCAGACTTAATCCTGAAAATAATGTTGTAAGAAAATTTTACGTAAGCATATGATATCCTGTGTACCTGTTTGTTGTGCTAATTGGCGTAAAGGTTTTTTTGGACTGACAAGCATTCGTTCCCCAATATTAGCAACAACCTCTTCAGATAACACCTTAGGGCGGCCTGGAGACTTTCCTTTGGTGACACATCCGGTTGAACGCAATCTTTCCACGATTCGCCGAACGTGACGAGTGAAAATGTCATCGTCAAATTCCATGTTGGGAAAATGAAGTCTAAATTCATCCAAACATAAACGTGTCGAATATGTCCATTCCCCAAGTTCATTACGTACTCCATTTCGGAAATAACTTTCCAAAATGAATATCTCCTGTTCGAAATTAAACGGCATTTTCTAACCTAAAAGTTATTTTGAATTGTTGATTGAATAAGTTATTAAATGTGCTTATCTGCATACCTAAAAATTGACCTTAATTCCTACAGTAGTCTTGACAAAAACTGTTTTTAGTTATAAAATGCAAATCAAACTTCTAAGGAGAGTAATAAAGCACACTGACACCTAACTACAGAAAAAAATGTGCACGTCCCTGCCTAAAATAAAATGTAAATAACATGAAGTTGCAGCGGAATAGAATTTAGTTTAGATGGACTATTCACTTTCGCTCAAAATTTATTCCGGTCAATCATTTTTGAACGCTCGGTAGAAAGTTTTAACGAACAAACAAATGTCAAAAAAATTACAACTGCACACTTAGCTCATTGCTTCTTACCAACCGAAGCTTTTCGAATTGATGTTATTGCCCGCCACCGGCACTTTTAGTTCAAACTTTTGTAATATAATTATCATATTGAGAAAAATGCACTGAATGCACCAGTGTGCAGTTTTTAACATACAGTACGTCCGCCGGCTGTGGAACGCTCTAAATGCTATATTCCCTGGATGTATAAGGAAAAAATTACAGACACATGTTTTCGAATAGTTTCTGAATGGTTTTGCCCCCACCCTTATCCGACATGACGACATCGATATTTTTTTTAAGTGGGAACCCCCTAATTTTCCTACGGATTCTGATTTTTTTCAAACTTACGGTAAGATATCGCCATTTGAAATTTAAAAAAACTGATATCGAAAAATCGAAGTCTGCCGGCTATGGAACGTTCTAAATGATAAATTCCGTGGGCGCATTAGGCAAAAATCCGCGAACACATAAACTTTATTGCGACATTGAAAATAATAACTAATGAAAATAAATTATAAGAGGATATAACTAACAAAGCGCAATAAACTACAACAAGTAAGTAAAAAGATTAAAACAAGTGGTTAAATGTTCAAATTTGGCTCCATGCACTTGTTGGCAGAGAGCACGGCGATGGGTAAAAGCATTAGACAGCTTTGGGCCAATACCGTCGACATCGCTTGTGATTCTATTCTTCAAAATTTCAATAGAATCTGGTCGGTTGCAATACTCTATTCTTAAAGAACCCCCCACAAGAAGAAGTCCAAAGGGGTGAGGTCAGGTGAGCGCGGCCGGAAAATCTTTCATTCAAACAGTTCCGGACCTGTGCGTGGTAATGAGGTGGTGCTCCATCATGTTGGTACCATAAACTATTTAGGCCTGAAAGGCGAGGTTCTTGTTCATCCGGATAGAGAAGTAATAGGGCAGGAAAGACATGGTTTCTAAGTAAGTGTAAATACTTTACACGTGTCCCTTCAATAAACTAAGGCCCTAGAATTCTCTTCTCAGCAATACCTGCCCAAACATTGACTTTTTTTGGGTATTCCGCGCGCGCCTTCTTCGTCCAGTGTGGGTTCTGGGGTGCCCAATAGTGAAACTATTGCTTATTAACCGTTCCATTTAGGAAAAATGTGGCTCCGTCGTTAAATATTATGTGCTTCACAAAACCACATTCGGCGTTAATTTTTTGTGTCGTGCACTAAATTTATTTTGTACGGATGTCATTTATGTGTTTTTAAATGTTTCGCAACAGAACTTTTGCTTACATTATTCCTCCAGTCCTCTTGTAGTGCTGTGTGGATTTTCTTGCACTTGCAACAAAATATCCAATTGTGTTTCTTTTGGTACTGTTAAGTGTCGCCGTGGGACGTTTCTGACGTGTCCTGTTTCCGATTTTTTTTAAATTTTTACTTACTGTAGCTCGTGTTATTCAGTTTCGATACGGATATTTGACATTAAATAAATTACATACTTCTTCTTGCGTATGTTGTTTATCGCCATATCCCCTCATAATAAAAATTTCAATTTTTTCTTTTTCTTTTAATAACCAACCATTTTGTTCAAACTATTTCGGCGGAAACGAAATTATACAGACAGCATAAAGCATTAGTAAACTTTCAATTATCGATTCGGTTTGTTTGCTTAGCCTCCTTGGATATTTGTTGCACATAAGTACTGTGCTAACCAGCAAGAGTTCGATGGCTACTGATTTTTCGATATCAGTTTTCTTAAATTTCAAACGGCGATATCTTACCGTAAGTTTGAAAAACCTACACGTAAGAACACTTGCCGCACGCAAAATTTCAAGGAGAATCAGAATCCGTAGGAAAATTAGGGGGTTTCCATTTTAAAAAAATATCCCTAAAATAATTATCAATTTCTCCTATAAGGAAGCCTTTATTATTTAATTTGGGTTGGTTTCCTTGTTGAAAAGGACCTACTTTAATAGATTTTTTATAACATTTTGATAACTATTAGTACAGGGTGTTCAAAAAATAAGATTAAATATGAAATTGAGAAATCTGCCAAAAATCAATATTTTCAAATGGAAACCCCCAAATTTTATTTTTATAAAATTTTAAATTTATACATTTTTTTAAAATTTATTTTATCTTATTTAGTTAACACCTGAGGGTACATTTAAGGACATTGATTATATATACAG
>JAWQRJ010004335.1:0-11147 GCA_033557515.1 Diorygopyx duplodentatus
GATGTGTAGTCTTTTGTTTCAATCATGGATAGTGTGATGTGGGTTAAAATCTGTGTGGAATATGATTTTTCTTCATATCTCCTAAACTATGAAAGATAAATAGCTCGAACCTTATATCGTTGTAAAGACAAAAATTCAAGTAATTTAATAATGTCAAAATCAACTATGGTCTCCATTTAAAAAATACAACTTTGGATCATATCTCGAAACTGGTGTAAGGTAAAAAATATTTTTATAATCTATCCTACATAACGTTATTTAATATCTACAACTTTTTCTCTCGAAATTTTTTGATACGATAAATAATATGGAAAATATTCACATTTAAGGAAAATGACAATTTTCTGTTTTATCAGGATACCTGGTAGGCGATACATTTTTTTGGAAAAACAAAAGAAGGTCTGAACAGCTTAGATAAACACCCCCATATTGTTTAACCGAGTCTGTAGCTCTTACAATTTCCAAGATACCAATGGGGAGCATCGGATTTGGGGCACCTCTATATATGAAATATCTAATATGATTCGAATAATTTTGTTTTTTCCAATTTCTTAGGTCTTCAAATGCTCTCGTCTTAAATACTTTATCTAATGCCCTAAAATTTGAAAAATATTGTCAATGTCCCGAAATATAATGGATAAGGTGTTAAATGGAATAATGGCATTCAAAATGTGCTATGATATATTTGAATTTCTAAAATGTTATTAAAGTGTAGCAATCTAATAAACTTATTTTTAAATTCGACATTTACAAACACAAACGACAGTATACTGAATGAACCGATTGATCTTCGCTGCTGGATGAAACTCTCCGTTGCTAGATGTACTGGATGATGATCAAGAGGTCTGAAGTCCTTCTAGTAGACCACTAGTTTACAACACCATGACAACAACATGTCGTCATTTACACTTTGATAATGATATGACAACACGTGTAAGGGATCTTGTTTTATTTTAACAAATCTAACAGACTGCTGAATGTTGTGTTCAATGAAATATTCTATTCATTGATACCAAAAATTTCAAAAAATGAAGATGTATATAAATTGGGAATCACCTATTACTTTTGACTCATAGATACAACATATCCCCTGAAAGTTTAAAGTAGCAAAATTTTTTTTGGAAATAGGAACTCACCTGAACCTCCATCTGCAGACGGTCCCAACATGTTGTGGACACGATTAGCATAAAGAACGAATGTCGGATACGGGATGTCATATTTCCTAGCCGCTTGTGACAGAGACAATCCTTCTTTCAGCACAGAGAAGATGGCTTCAGCCATGGTTTCCGGTCTCCATGACTTCAAGGGTCCTCTCTCACGGAAACGCAAATTGTGCACCAGACTCTGATTGGTGTTCCAACATTTCTGCCACATGGACTGTAGCTGATACTGGTAGCTATCTGCTGAAAAAATGAGCACCAAGTTAGTATACTGTATGGCAAGGAATCGATACATGGTTCAATTCCACGAAGATATCAAAGTTTTTCCAATTTTTTTTATGGAGGAGACGATAAACAGTAAAGAAAAGAAAAACTTTGCCATCTGTTACTTATTGAATGTATTCTTATATGAGTAAACTTATTCTAACAAGATACAACTTAAAAAAGTAATTATTACCAATTTGTTGCTTCTTTATCTGAAACAGAAGAAATTATTACACGTGTGAGGTACGCAGAATAAAGATTGATCAGCGACTCCAAACCTGGCGGGGCCCGATTATTTATGTTATAAAATTGCAGCAATTTAGATAATTGCGAAAAATCCACAGAGAACGACCGAGCATTTTTATATCTTCGTGTATATAATGGATGCTTTTGCTCGCGCAAGAAAATATACCAACCGCAAAAACAGTGAATAATGAAACATTCATGCTCTCGACGATTCACACAGCGGGAACTGTGGTATAATGACATCACAATATATCGTTACGTCGTTGTCTTTGCCCAGGCAGTCATTTGTAGACAGTAATCCATGTTATTTCCGTGGAGTGAGGAAATTGCATTAAATTCGAAACGACCGAACAACAGCAAAAAAAAACAACCCAGTTAAGTTTGACTTTTATTCAAAAAATACCTTCATAAAGAAACATAATCGTTAATTACAAAACAATAAACGAGTTTTAGAAATGTTTTGTTTTAGGTAACAATATAAATTTAATAGAATATCTTAAAGAGAGAATTTAAGGCACTTTTAACAACAATAAACAAAACATTTTTTGTACATGGTTCTAAGAAAAAACTTAATGGTAATTTTATTGCTAGGATTTTTTCTAAGTAAAATAAAGAGTTGATCATGTACACAAACCTAGGTATTGAACCACAAAAAAGATTTTTTTAATAAAATTAGTTTTTAATAAATTTATATTAATTTATATAGCGATAGTAACATTAAAGTATTATATAGCGATAGTAACATATTATCCATATATTATTGCTGTGGAAATCGTTTGTTGTAAAAGAAGTCTAAAAGAGTTTTTATCACATATTGAAAAAAACATTTAAGTGTAAATTATTTCTAAATAAGTTGATATTATTGAAAATATACTGTCATGGTTTTCAACATGACTTATTGCTATAAATATCTTGCAAATTACATCTTATGCATAAGTAATCTTGGTATTTCAAAAATTTTTTGACATCAAAAAGGTTTTTAATCCACTGTATACCGAAAATAAGAAAAATAAGTAGTCAAAATTAAGGTAATGTTTTAATGCTTCACAGTTGTCCCAATTATTTCTCATACTTTTAAATGGAGATGGATTCAATAAGAAAAAATTACGTCAACCTACATCCTCAACTGCTTCTGACAGTGCTGTTTTCATTTTCTGAATATTTATTAGTTTAAGCTAAAATTGATTTAGGAAACTAGATTAGTAACTGATTTAATTTGTCTATTTTCAGATTATACTAATTGGGACTAATTAGTCATGTTTTTTAGAGAGTCAAAAAGGAAAAGACCCATCCTTGATAGTAATTTGACTTGAAGGAATCTTTAAATCATACAATTGTGAATTAAGAACATTCATTAACAATGGTGTGTTCTTTTTTTACAGATACAGAGTGTTGAAAGTAAAAAGTAACTAAAACTAAATAGTTTTTTTCTGCTAAAATATTTTAAGGTGAAAAAATATTGTATAACAGGAAAACTGCGTTTTCCTTACAATTAATTAAATATTAAACATTACTTAAAAATAAAATTAATCAAAGCATAAATCTTAGATTTTTAAATTAAACCAAAAACTCACATAATCATTTTTGCATATATCACGGTTTTCTCTATATTCATTGTGTTATATTTAAATAAAATAAGCAGTTTAGGACATAGATGGATGCACTTTCCTGTTCACTACCAAATTTGAATTAATAATAATAAAAATATTTTTTATTTGTGATTAAGTATTATTTCATATAACCGTATTGTTTTTAAATTTTGGAAAGAAAAGTTTGCTTATGAAACAGGAAACATATTTTTTTTAAATTAAACTGAAAGGAAAGATTGTAAGTGTTTTTATTACACACATATTCTTTTTTAAATACCTTTGAAAGTTACTTTAAAAATAAAAGAAAGTGTTTATCTGAACTTTTAATACTAAAAACAATTGAACCAAACAATTACTTCATCACTATTTTTGCATGAATCATAACTTATTTTTTTTACCTTCAAGTGCATTTTAAGAAATAAACGATTTAAATATGTATAACTTGTTACTACCTGTATAAACGGTATTTTCTAAGTCATGCCAAAAACTTCGCAAGATTCCACGAGTGACTTTGATGAAACTGTTCATAAGAACATATGTTTGTAGACGAACAGATTCGAAAATGTTTTGTTATTTACTGAGGATTGCAATGGATTTATGTTCCTTTGAATAAGCGGACAACTAAATCATTTGTGAAATGATTTAGTCAATAATTAATAGAGATTCAAACTGGACAGTAGATAAGTAAACGTCATAACTAGGGCCCGGATCTTTATTTAAATAAACATTTTCGTATTTAAATAAATATTTTGCGATTTTTGAGGATAAATAAATATTTTGTTTTTTGAGAAAATAAACAAATTCTTTCTCATTTAATCTAAATATACTTCAATATTTTTACAATTCTCTTCTTAAAAAAATTATGTACAAAGAAAACGAAAATGTAAATGGAAATAAATTGTTCAATAAAATTTTTAGAATTGCTGCCTGCCTGTTAACGAAATCTCGAAAAGAAATCACTAATTACAATATCAATTACAAAATTTGAAGAGGTGTTAAACAAAAATCCAGGCAATAAAATTTTACTATGTATCAAAAACAAGATTCTTGGGATCCTTAATGAAGAAAAGGAAGAAGAAAATGGAGATTTTGAAGTATTAAACGCTTTGAGCCCTTCAGAATTTCAAAATTTAAATATGCTCCAATTACTTCATGTGATGTGGAAAGAAGATTCCCCCAATATAAAGCTTTGTTTTGAGATAATCGAAGAAGTTGTACTTTCGATCATTAAAACAAACCATTTATATGCAGTAAATTGTATCATTTCTTGTGTATTCAAAAACGTTAGTAAATATATTGCGTTTTTAATCAATATTCCACCTTTTTTATTAAATATTACATTTAAATATTTGCTATTTTTAAATAAATAAAGATCCGGGCCCTAGTCATAACATAGCAGAAATAAACTATCTAAATAGAAAGATTATTTGATGCTTTATTGCTTTAATTAAATATAAGTTCTTCAGTAAAGAAGTTGTATTTTGAAAAGAGCGTTTTTTAAAAATTAAACGGTTCTTGGAAATAAATGTGAAGAAATTATTTGATGGTGTTAACGTCATTTCTTCTACTTGGGAGAAGTGAATTTTACTCTACTGTAGTACTATAGTATAGGTACTACAATATCCACTATAGTATAGTATTTAGTATCTACTAAAAGGAGTATTAACATTTATACCTTAAAAAATATGTTTGAAAAAATGTGGAATTTTAAGAAATTAGAGAAACAATTTATTAAAGATTATTAACCCTGCAGTGGGCGCGTCTAAGTATAAAGTGCTTCATGCGCACATATTTGCCTGCAATATTCCTCTATTAATATTAGCTAGGCCGTCCATCTAGCTATGCCTTCAGTAACGAATAACTCAAAAGTCATTCGTTAAAATTTCAATTGAAAAGGACCGAATTTTCAGAATCTGAAAGTTGAAAGCTAATTTTAATTTCAATAATACAAAGATATGAATAAATCATTTTTAGTTTAGTGGAAATCTAGGTGTAAATACAAAGATTATTGATTTTCATCTAAACGCTCTATAATGCAAGGCTTATCATAAGCATCTTTTTGACATAGCAACAATTAAATTTCGGAGATGTGTTATGTACATTTTTTAAAGAGAGAATAACGCAGAATACGAGAGTTCAAACTAAATTTTGGTGCTACTTTTTGATTAGTAGAAATCTGAGTGTAAATACTGAAAACGTTGAAATTTGTCAAAAGTAGCGTTTTATGTAAGATTATGATTAATTGCGTTTTTTACATAGTAGGGATATTTTTTTGCTCAGCTATACACTGTTTTAAAGAGAAAATATTACAGAATCTGATAATTAAAAGCTAACTTTAATATCATTTTTAGTTTAGTGGAAATCTAGGTGTAAATACAAAGATTATTGATTTTCATCTAAACGCTCTATAATGCAAGGCTTATAATAAGTACGTTTTTAGCATAGTAACAATTAAATTTCGGTGATATCTTATCAACATTTTTTAAAGAGAGAATAACACAGAATACGAGAGTTCAAACTAAATCTGGGTGTAAATACTGAAAACGTTGAAATTTATCAAAAGTAGCGTTCTATGTAAGATTATGATTAATTGCGTTTTTTACATAGTAGGAATATCTTTTTTCTGGTGAGTTATACACTGTTTGAAAGAGGAAATATTACAGAATCTGAAAGTTGAAAGCTAATTTTAATATCATTTTTAGTTTAGTGAAAATCTAGGTGTAAATACAAAGATTATTCATTTTCATCTAAACGCTCTATAATTCAAGGCTTATAATAAGCACCTTTTTGACATAGTAACAATTAAATTTCGGTGATGTGTTATGTACGTTTTTTAAAGGGAGAATAGCACAGAATACGAGAGTTGAAACTGAATTTTGGTATTGCTTTTTGATTAGTAGAAATCTGAGTATACATATACTGAAAACGTTGAAATTTGTCAAAAGTAGCGTTCTATGAAGAGTTTCTCTGTTTTACAGAGAAAATATTACAGAATCTGAAAGTTGAAAGTTAACTTAAATATAATTTTTAGTTAATTTTTAGTGGAAATCTAGGTGTAAATACAAAGATTATTGATTTTCATCTAAACGCTCTATAACTTTTCGGATATTTGTTTCGTTAATTGAGAGCTATAAACATTAATTTTTGGCATCACTTATAGGGCTAGAAAATATCCTTCTGATATATTTTTACCGATGTTGTTGATAATTTTTCTGGCGACGATTTGGAAGAAGAATTATGATGATTATTATTAATCATGATTAATTCTGAAGAATCTGAGAGTGAATGCAGATAAGTCGAGAATGAATATAGTGAAATCGGGAGGGATACTTTACTTGCAAGTATAAAAAAATGATACGGTAAAAGTAAAAAGAAATTATTACATTACACAAACTCGTATCTACATCTCAAAAAATAATCTGTACAATCTGCAAGAGAGAGGAACGCTAAGGAGACATCAAGAATAGAAGCAATGGTATTACAGGGCTTAGTGTATCTTTTAGGGAGCAGAAACTGAATCACACCAACGTTTTAGCAATTTGGACCAAATATGGAACATGAGTAGAGTTCGAGCAGCCATGAGTTATAAAAGATTTTTGTTTCTGCTGCGCTGCTGCCGATTTGGCGAAAAATCCAGCAGGCCAGCAAGAAGACGGGCACGTTAAACTCGCAGCAATAAGATCAATTTTTGAATCGTCTGTTAGTAACTACAACTCGAATTATATTTTAGGAGAATTCGTAACAATACATTCCAAACAAACCGGCCAAAAATGGCATTAAAACGTTCTTACTCTGTGATACAAAAACGTTTTATAAGAGCAATTTAGAAATCTATTGCGGAAAACAACCAGAAGAGCATCGCGCACAGTCAAATTCTCCCACTGACATCGTAAACAGACTAATGAGGTATATAGAAGGTTGCAATAGAAATTTAACAACCGATAACTGGCATACCAGTTATCCATTGTTTTTGCTAGAAAGGAAAATTACACTTGTTGATACAACGAGAAAAAACAAACAAGTTCCTGCGCAGTTCTTACCTAACAAGGCATGCAACATTAACTCTTCCTTATTTGGTTACCAAAAGGAGGCTCCATTAGTTTCTTATATTCCTAAGCAAAATAAGTCGGTTGTATTGTACCTTATTAAGTTTCATATACCTAATTATATTTTTTAAAAAATCTAACCAATAAAATTTAATTATTATTAACTTCCACTAAACATCCACTAACAAAGACTAAAATAATAAAATGAAAATCATAATTTTAATTAAATTTACTGAAAAAGATACCAATAAGCGGCGCGCCCACTGCAGGGTTAAATGTCATCATTGTTTTATTTGTGATAATTTATTTTAATTTCTTTAATAGTACGAAATATTTTTTTTTGGAAGCATTCGCAAATAAGAAGGACAATAATTTTTGGGTGCAAACCCTATAAAATATAAAAACAAAAAGAAAAAATAATTAAAAAGTTTTATTTCTTCCTGAGGATTATCTTCGTGTTATTTTTCTTTTATTAAAAAGAATGTTTCTGAATAATTTTGAATTTCTATAAAATCACATTTTGCGCGAACAATCAGATAAATTCGTTATATAGTTTGTGATCATTTTAAACAATCTTAAAGCAGTCTTGATACTAACGTAATAATTTTTGTGAAATTTTTCAAAACATAAAAGCAATCTAGAGTGTACAGATCCTTTGTGAAAATAAAATTGTGTATGACAATGAAGATCAACCGATAAACCATGGCTTCGTCTATTTGCAAGCAGACTTAAGATATAATATGCAAAAAGACATTAAAAATAACACGTTCTGACTTATTTGGTAACACGCGATATAAATGTACTTCAGTTAATTATGAAGAATTTGTACTAAATATCAAAAATAATAACATAGTTTAATTGTCGTTATAGTTACTAGTTCAAAAAAGTCATTGCAATTGTAGAAATGTTAGAAAATAATTTAAATTAAATTAAAAATAAGTATTGAATCGTTTTACTTTTTTGTGGTTCAATACGTTATAAATCTGGCAACTAATTCGTTATTACGCTCTACTATAAAACTATATACATTTCATTTACATTTGTTTATAATAGAAAAAAGAAACATAGTTTGCAGCATGCATTTCATAAAACTAAAGGGTAATGGATAACGTGTATAGCGACAAAACCTAAAACATGTACTTTGTATTTGCAGGGCATTGCATGACATCTACATACAACAGTTATATAACACAGCACGCATATATTATTAACTGCATTTAGACGCATAAATATAGCCAGAGCTCTGTACATTACACCGTAATTAATGCAATAGTAATAATGGCACTGGATGTGCGTTACACAAAAAAAGTTACAATAATTTTTTAATATGCGGTTGGATGTGTAATGATAAAAAAATCTATGATAGAGGAAGCACGCTTGATAATTATTTATAAAACCGAGGAATGTTAACTTACAGGAATACTACTTTGTATTAATTGGTATTTTGTTTTATTCAATACGCAGCAGCAAAAAAGGAATGACAATGTCATATTCTTTTCTGATTCTGCCTCTTTAGATTATCGATAACATTAGATTCATTGGCATATAATTATTTTAGCGATGACGGTGGACAAAGAATCATACGGAATGTAGGTTATTTTTTTATGGAATAGAGTTTTTGAACGTTTCGGCCATTCTGTTGCGGCACTGCAGAGAACAACAACATTGACGTCAAAGTTAGAAAACCAGCACTTTCAGTTGCAGTTTGTCGCGCGCGTTTTGTAAATTTCCAATCGCTGTGGCCGCCGGATTGAAATCACGTCGAAAATAAAAACAAGTTTAAATTGCGCAGGGGACGCAAAAAAATATTTTCGCTCAAAAAAGACGAGGCGAAGCGCGCGCCGGACCCATTGTGCGATTTTTAAATTCCGCTGGGGCCATTATTGCAAAAGTGAATCGTATCTCGCTCGCAAATGCCGCCAACTTTTTTTTGTGGAAACGTTTTTGTATTTGTCGCGCCCGGTTTTGGAATAGCTCCGATGATGCACAACTTCTAGGAACGGGAAACAATATTTTTTTTCGAACACGCGTTAAAGAAAGAACCGATTTTAATTCTACATGGTGTTGTTCAACTTATTTCCGTTGTTCTCGTAATACAACGAGACTATACTGTGCTTTTTACAAAACGCCCACCACCACCTGAAACCCGAAAGTCCCGTGAACATAAATTCGGGATCCCGTATTTTCCTTAGAGCTTCCACGTAGTTTAATATCGCGTTTAAAGATTTCTTTGTTCGCCTATTGTATGGCGAAACGGAAACATCGCAACAAAACTCTAAAACAGCAGCTTCTTCAGCTGACGTCAAACCTGCTTCCTCTAACACAGCCATTCGTTTCGATTTCCCCAGTATGTTATCGTACAACGTCCCTTTCGGTATTCCATATCTAGCCGATGCCTGAGTAAACCTCATCTTCTGGGTAACCACAGCGTCTATAGCCTCCTTTAGCTGATCTTGCGTCCACGTCGGTGTTTTTAACTTTAGTAAGTTGGGATAATCTGAACGTAAAGAAATAAAACCACAATAAGGTGCAGGTCTACCAAAAGAAAAAAACAAATCTACATTGCAAAACAATAATACTGCTAAAAAATATGCCAACAATAACACACTAAATGTCATGCATAACACAAAATAATAACCACAATGAAAATACTGGTAGAAAATTAATCGCAAAAATTAAACACGAATACAGGTCATTACATGCCAAATCATACCCTCACCTCCTCACTTGGCTATCACATTTACTATCACACACACATCTGTTGTATGTTAGAGCATACAAAATAAATTGTATGTCTAACATTTTGTAGGACAAAGCGCGAGTCAAAATCACTATAATATTACACCCTAATGTGTAATATTAGGGTGGACGTTTTTTGCCATTCCATTTGGGAGAAATATGAACATAATGTTATCTTTATTAAAGATGGTATATAATGTGATTACGTACAAGAAAAAAAGCAAATTGTTTCCTTATTGGTACAAAAACGAATACTCCACTGTTAATTTGATTATATTGGAAGCAGAAGACAATTTGTAAAAAAATCGGGAATTCGAAAAACGATATTAATATTCAAAAAAGGATATTATTCAATTTTTCAATCTGCCGAAAGTTATTGAAAAACATTGGAGTACTGAGACGCCTAAACTTCTCCCCAGTAGCACAGATTTCCATAACATTTGACTCCTAACAATTCAACACTCTACAGATTGGTGCAAAACCCAATTGGAAAAGTATTATTATTAAGTGAGGCATTGAAATGTTGTTTTCGCAGCTTATTGCTAGTTTTTAATGAAAAATTTGTCGGCAAAGGAAAAACGAAGCCAATTTATTATTGAAATTAACAGTAACTTCTATGTTAGAATGTCTGATACTGTTCTCCTCTTGAATTTGTATAATATTCCTACAGAATTTGAACTTTGGATTTGTTCTCAACAGATTTCATTTGTTGATTGTTTTCCATTGAAGATCTTAGATATACAGGTGTTGCAAATTCGATGCTCACCATTGGTATATTGTAAACGGTAAGAGCTGCAGGTTCGGTTAAATGGAACAATATGGGGGTATTTATTTAAGCTGTTCAGAACTTCTTTTGTTTTTCCAAAAAAAAATGCATCGTCTAAAAAACTGAAAATTGTAATTTTTTTCAAATGCGAATATTTTCCATAATTGAATTACTTGATTTTTTCGTTTTCCAACCATATAAAGTTCGAGGTATTTATCTTTCATAGTTTAGGAGATAGAAGAAAAATCATATCCCACACAGATTTTAACCCACATCACACTATCCATGATTGAAACAAAAGACTACACATCTGTCAATAATATTATTAAACCACTCT
>JAWQRJ010004336.1:0-11145 GCA_033557515.1 Diorygopyx duplodentatus
ATACGACATACTCCCTGGACGGGCCAAGCCCGACTAAACCTGCCGCAAACCATAACGCCCCACTACGTATTGAAGGCTTTGGGCGCGGCTTAAGTTATGGTGGGGCGGACATGCGCCTGGCAATGACGTGCTAATGGTACGGGCTTATTTACTCTTAGTTTTAAACACCAGATTTCATAATATCGTTTTTTTCTGTCTTGCATGGAAATGTGTTAACACTTTTGGGTTCAAATTTGACATACTTTTTTCCATGAATGCTTCTTGCAAGGCTGAAATGCGATTGCGAATATCTGCAGTTATGCAATTCAAAGTGAAGTTGCACAAATGCTTCGGTGCCACGCACACAGTGGATTTCTAAGGTAGTAGTTATGTCAGCAGCTAGTATATATCAATGGTTGATATTACGTGTATAGTGAAATCTGAAATAGTGAAATGCTGTAATAAAAAGATCTTAAAGAACTAAATATTAGTGAACTAAAACAGAGGGGGAATGTATTTCCATACATACCCCTTCCGACCCTCGAATGCAGTTTAAACACAACGTGATTTGTTACATAATATATAAAATTGGGTGAATCGGGTAAGCACCGGAATCAGTGTGACATATTGAGGCATTAACCAGTCTAGTGGATTAAACTATTATCGATTTCAAATTAATTAACCTACACAATGTTTCTTCCCCACCAATCGATTTCGAAATCCGAATTTCACGAGTAACCACCATTACTAATTTGTTGCCGTACATTGTCTTACGTAGTTACCGCAACAATGCATTTAGCTACAGCATTTACAATGCGATAATCGAATACTATAATCGGTACTAACTTCATTTATAATTAACAATGGAGCTTCAACGCCTATAATATTGATTATAATCAAAGATTCTAAGACCTATTTTATAACGCACCATTACCCCATTTAAGCCATTACCAAATTGCGGTCAATTTCGTTGTACAGAACCGCTAATTATTTTATCCGGTTTGCACAAAATCCGGCCAATCCGTTTTAAATTTTCTACATGTCGGCACATACTCAATGTGGCAAATGACCATAAATATTCCAAAAGTGAAACATCGACAATTTTCAATACAAACAATACATAATTCCAATCCCATATAAATCCTCGCGCATGCATTGCTATGTCCAGTCGACTGCTCACTTGTACCGATATTTCGATTCAATGTACCGCACTGGATGTAGTTCCTGGACGCATCCACAACTCTGACATTACAATTAACAGTTTGATAGATCTCGATGAGATTATAATGGGAAATACCTATTTAGACACCAGTTTCAATTACAATCCCCCGACACAGTAGTTCCTTTCCACGACCACTTGGTTACAAGAAATTGCAATTACAACCAATAATTGTCCTGTACGCAATTGACCAATCAACATCAATGAATTCGCAGAGTAGATATGTGTGTTCGTTAGGTAACAGACAATTGAAACCGACTTTGATGCCGATTTGGAATGCAACAGCATTCCCTTATTCCGAATAAACTTGTTTTAGCAATCTCTCATTCGTCTGCACGTCTGCGCATGTGCTGACAACGGTGCACATGCGCAGACACGTGTTCCGAGTCAATCAAACGTAATATTTACGCATGTGTAGAGTGTGGTGCGCATGCGTAGATACACGTAAAGTCTTTACAACCAGACGAGATTCCGAAAAACACGAAATTGTAATTTTGGAAAGCTGTCTTCACTGACACCTAGCAAAAGGTGAATGAAAAAGGAGATAAAAGCTTGTATTAAGTTCTTTAAGCGGCGAAAACTTTCCAAATTATACCTTAATTCGAATCTATGAGATCGGACAAAGAAGGGTGACAATTATGAATTCTTCCACTTTAAACTTTTATTGAAATTGGTTCGGTTGGCGTTTAGGATGGTGAGAGACAAGGTAGGTGGTGTAATTAAGGGAGAGGGTGGAAATGCAACCTCGGATATTACTATCTATAGAGCTCTCTTTGTTACAGTTTCCCCTTCCCCCGTTTTGCCCAGTGGAGCTTTCTTTGGTACGTCTTTTTCGTCTATTTTGCGCTCACACTGCACGTGAACATGAAAACGGTCTTTCTGTTAGCTCTATATTTATGTCCTTTTTTTTCTAAAGTGAATTGAAAACAAAAATGGTCACAAAGAGTGAGCTTTTGTTTTAATTAACGTCTATTAGTTAACTTTTGAAACCACGCGGACAATTTTGTTTAGCGCGTTATAGCTGAATAACAAAAGCGCTTCCGTTATATTTAAAATAAAACACCCTACCGTATGATAAAATAAGTTCCGAGTAGCGAACAGTCATTTCGTTACAGGAAAATTCTGTTCAAACTTTCTAGGTAATAAGATTTGAAATTACTCGCTTGCCCGGGATCCCACAGACCGTCCACGTTGTACAACCCCCTACCTTTCCACCCTTAACTTATTAATGCTTCCGCCTGTCTTTCCTACAGTAAATTGCGTTTTCACCACTTATTTAAACGGTTTTTCTGTTAGAAACTTTTTCCGCTGTTTTCTTCGATGCCTTCCGCGCTTCGGTCGATAATTCAAATGAATATATTTCACATTTTCTTTTCTCTTCCTACCCCGAAACTGCCCAATAAGCATTTTCAACCCAATCTCTTCCACGTAGTCAGGCAGATAAAAGTTTAGAGCAACCAGTTAAAGGGTATACGGAATTCCTTCCACAGTGATCAGCGTTTAAAACCGGAACGCTTTACCCCCTACCCCTCCCTCACACCCCACCCCCTTGCACCACTCCAGCAATCTGTTTTGTTTACCGTACACTCTTTATGCGCAGTTGACTTGTTCTAACATCTAACGACCACTTCAAAACTTTGCGATTACGTATGGAGGTAAATTGAGAACCGTCATCCACCCCAATCTTGTTAATTTTAATTGGGAGGAACCCCAGATCTGACCCTGAGAACACCCAAGGGTCCGCTAAGGTATTTAAATGAGATGGGTTTCCTAAGAGATATTGACCGATTCTAAAAAGTTTTCACCGCAATCCCAAATAATCCTGCAAACAGAATATAACTTCTAGATTTTGTCACCATAAAGAGACATTCATTCAAGATTAATGAGCTCCAAATCAAAAAACACCTCGTGAAATGTGTGCTTGAAAAGAAATGTTTATTCACCTATACAACGCCGTAAATACGCTGCGGAGGTCGGTCGTTGTATGGCACTGTTCTGTGAAGTTAACTGCGACTTCGAACGTGGCCAAATTATTGGAGCGCGTATGGTTGGTGCTTCCGTAAGCAAGGTAGCCGAGGTGTTTGGTGTTTCAAGAGGTACTGTATCGAAGATTTATTCCGCATATTTAAAATGCGGGAAAACATCATACACCACATTTTACACGACAAAATCAGAAAAAAACTGATGACTTACCTATCTAAATGGGGTCCTTTCTTATCCCACCCAACATGTTTTGACACCGGCGTTAATAACTTCCTCATATACTGCAAGAACAGTTTGTAGGGAAGGGCTTCCGATAGTCTTTTGCTCCATGATTGCAAATGTTCAATTGCCGTTGCCCAGGGAACATAATCGCGTTCATTCAGAAGGTATAAAGACAATTCCAATGCGAGACTGGCATTTAGAAGTCCAGCCCTAAGAAACCGTGAATATAAATGCTGACGGTTGAAAGAAAATAAATGTTGAAGTACCTGCAAAGTGTGAAGGCGTCATCAATTAGGTTTGCTCTGTCAGCGGCGTTGAAAATTGTGTGATTTCTTCGCAGCGTATCAACGATCTCGGCCCACATTACCTCATCGTACATAACGCGATAAAATCCAGACTGATTAACGTTCGCTTTAAGCCATTTTATGTCGGGATCGATTTCAAAATGAACTGAAAAGTTTTATGAAATAACTTGTCGACCCTAGATAGAAAATTTGTATTTTTTTTTACCATCAGTCATGTTCATCCACACATTGTAAGTGGTTTCCGTGTCATTGTCCAAAAAATAAGACAACGGAACATACCACTTATAATCATACTTCGATTTTGGCATCAATCTAGCTGTACTATTTAATTCATCCGTTGTTAATAAAAATCTTTCTTGGGTAGCCACAATTTCATTGTTTTCCCTCTTTATTGTGATAAGAGGAAATCCCATTTGCTGTGTCCAAGTGTCCATGATTGCCTAAAAAAAAAGATTAGGTAGAGCGCCCGCCATCTAGATGCTAGTAGCGAAACTGTGGCGTAAGATCAATAAAACGGGGCCAGCGAATCCCTACTTTACCCACCCAGCGAACGTAACGATTTTTTTCTAAAACTACAGGTTCCTACCTTCACTTCTAATGATTGATTGGTGTTCCTACTCAAAGTATTCCAAAGTTCCTTTGTGTCTGCGTTGCTATACTTATAGGAATTTAGATAATCGTTCAGACCGTTTTGAAGATTTTCTTGTAGAAATTTTCCAAGCATATGTAAAATTGAGGCACCCTTAAAGCATACAATAGGTATTGACCTTGAAATTGTAACTTTGATTTTTTTCTACTAAAACTAAGTCATCTCATTGAATGTACTTTTTGACAACAATGACATTGAGAAGATTTTGAATTGCACTGCATCTCAGGGTTAAGGTGCTTTTGAAAAAGTGGTCAAAGCTTAAGAGACCGAAATCAAACCAATGGTGTTACGATATCCATAAACCTCTCAGCCATAAAATGAATACAGTGTTTCTCCATAAGAGGTTTTTTCGCGATAACTTTCTTAAAATCAAATATATATTAAATCTGTTTGCACCGCAAGAAAGCTTGTTCTTTTCGGCATCTAAAAGTGAGTTTTCGTCGGTCGACTTCTGAAGAAGTTACTCCTGAAAAAAATTGCGAAACCAACGCAATATTGCAATATCTCGAAACGGCTTTCACTACGTGAAAGCCCAATGCTAGTACTATATAAAACAGAGTTTTCGTCTGTCGACTTCCCAGTAGTTACTCCTGAAAAAAATTGCGAAACCAACGGTGCGCCAGAATTTCTTCGAAATTGACCATATTTGGATTGTTATAAAACAAAAACTAAATGGAATATCTCGAAACGGCTTTCACTACGTGAAAGCCCAATGCTAGTACTATATAAAACAGAGTTTTCGTCTGTTGAATTTTCACGCCATCACATAGCGATTAAGTTGACTACAACACGCTGCACGACTTGTCTTTTTTCTTGTTTGTTCCGCAAATTGGGGGGAAAAGGGCAATTTCAATAATTTTAACAATTACGTCGAATAGAAAATTATTTACTCTTTCTAAATATGTAACAAGCAATGTTATATAAGTTCCAGGTGCCGGTTAGTGTTTTCGTCAGTCGAATTTTCACGCGATAAGTAGCAATTACTGGTTATTAGTAAAAATAATAATGATTAATAATAATTTATTTAAAAATTATTTCAGATTATTGAAATCAAATTGAGGGGAAAGTTTATACAGTGGCAGGATTGAAGTCGGTACCATAGCCACGCGCATGTCCCTAACATACTCGATATGTAGGCGTGGTTACTATTAGATTTTTAAGTATGCGCGTCGCTCCGGCGACGTTTTTTTTACCGATGAATCAATCACCTTTGCACGGCATTGCTACGGCTTTATTATCGAGTTGGTTAGCACGCAGAGTAGTCGTGATCTATTTTTAGTGAACATAATTAAAAGAAATGGGTGTGTACACCGCTGAAGAAAAATTGAATGAGGATGAAAACTTTATTTAAAATATTCTTTTCACCGATGAATCGACTTTTTCACTGCATGCAAAACACAATTCTACCGTAGTTCGATATTGGTCTCGGGAAAATTTGCATAAAAGTTTTCCTGTTCGTACTCAATTTCCGCAAAAATTTAATGTTTGAACTGGAATTCTTGGTGACCATTTAATAGGCCCTTTTTATTGATGGGACTTTAAATGCCCGGAAATATCTAGAATTGCTAGAAACGCAAATAGTTCCGGCTATTCACGAGATTCCCGGAATAGACCCGAATACTGCTTGGTCTCAGCATAATGCGAATAGGGTTAAAGAGTTTGAGAATTGCTATTTGAGCCGCAGTTGTAATTTTTTTTAATTTAGTATTCTTTTTTATATTCAAATGGGGTTTTAAGAGTTTATTTTATTTTAGAATATTGTTTTATTATCCTTTTATAAGAATAGATTTATGTTCCTTTTGTGCAATCAACATTTAATGCCCATAACATTTGAAAGGTAATATTTCTCCTTTTACGTACATTTACGTAGAAATATTAAGTAAAAAATATTAAGCACTAGCTAGTACGGTAAGCCAAGCGCGACTGAACTACCGCTATAGTATAGCGCGCGCCACCCCACTACGCTGTGGGTTGTGTTGGGCGTCTTATGGTAGGGAGCACATGCGCGTCGCTATGGTACCGACTTCAATCCTACCACTGTATATTGAAATTATTAACGTATTAGTTAAAAAAATCTTAGCGATCGGAGCATTATGAAACGGGGTACTGAACGAAACAAAAGCGATTTACCCGGTTGCGATTAATCAAATTGGGTGCTGAATTAAATAAAAAATTCAAAAAAATTACTTATATTCGCAATTGTAATAATTCGAAAATCGCTATAAAACTTAAAGCATTTTGTACAATTTGTGGGAGACCGATGCGGTAGGTATCTTCCCCTTGGCTATAAATTGGTTTTGGCAGAAAGGCTTTCGCTGTTGTGCTCGACGAAATTTCTTGGAGAGTGAAATTCAAATTACTGGTCACTCTTGATTTACGCTTCAACGCGACAATTAAGTTTTACATTCCTCTTGTGTTTTCTCGAATCCCGCAACTATATCATAAAGAAATGTCGTGCAGGGTGTGATAAATAGCTTTAATTGCTATGCGATGGAAATTCGACGAAAACTCTGTTTTATATAGTACTAGCATTGGGCTTTCACGTAGTGAAAGCCGTTTCTTAAGTATATATTCATTTTATGGCTGAGAGGTTTATTTAATGTCAGTTATTTATTTTGTAAACGGTGTGAAATATTGGCTTAGTATGTAAAAAATCTCTAAATTTTTGTTTGTGTAATCTCATGTTGACTTTGGTTGATTGAACTGTATGTATTGTTCAACAGATGGTTGTATTTTACCATGTTTATTATTTTTGTACCATTGTAGGTGTTGTTTATAGCTATTTGTTTTATTATATTTATCTCTGTTTGAATTGCTTGTTGGTCTTAATTGGTGTTGAATATTCTGTGGATGTAAGCATTGAAAGTTTCCATTTTATGCGAAAGATGATGATATGAATACTTTTAAAAATATTATTATTAAAATTATTTATTGGTTAGTCTATCTCAGGGCCATAAGACAAATATCCTGTAGATACCATAGACTGCAAAGCTAATGTTTTGTATTTTAATACAAAAAAGCTCTTAAGCAATAGCTCCTATATCTGGGGAAATTAACATCTTTACAATTCCTGTTTTAATTCTGGTAGGGCTCATTACGTTTCATTTGCGCATGTACCGAACGCATGCGCAAATGACCATATTGGATACGCCATTTTGAAAATGTCAAGTTGAATATGTGATTTGGTGATCAGCCATCAAAAAATCAACAAGTAACAATTTTTGTGCCTTAGATGCTCTTCTTGAATCTTGGAAGCAGGTACTTTTTTGATCTTGGTTTGTTATAGTAACAATTTTTGACCGCGTATTTCAAAAACACCTTTCATGAGAAACTGGTAATCCAGTTTATGTTTTCTTAGAAACTTACTTTACTGTAAGAAATAGTATCAAAAATAGCTTCAATTTCTGATGGATCATGGACTTGAACGGATATCGGATGGCTACTAACTAACGCATCCAACGTTAAAGCTGGTTGAGTCTTATCAATAATGAACTGTTCCATCATCTTCCATTCTGGAAATAGACTATCCACGCCTAAGTACTCAAGGTAGCTGGCGAATCCTTCGTTTAGCCAAAGGTCGTTCCACCATTTCATGGTTACAAGGTTTCCAAACCACTAAAAAGGGGATTAGGATCAGTTTTGGATAACTTATATAGTGCATACGTTACTTGATGAGCTAGTTCGTGAGCTATTACAACTGCAACTAGTTGATGAGCTGCGGTTGATGTTTGTACAGGGTCGTATAATATGGCAGTATCCCTGTAAGTTATTAGTCCCCAATTCTCCATTGCACCAGTTGCAAAATCGGGAATAACTATTAAATCTGAAAGCGCATAAAAGGCGTAGTTTTATTTGATTCCATGGAAGGCAGTGATTAAAGCGAGGTCGTTACTCTCGTAAAATCAATAATGGGATGATAAATTAGCAGCTTTGGGGATTCGGATTGTTAAGCAGCGGTTTATACTAAACTTTACGGATCATTTAACTTAGCCGGATAAGATTAAACGGTTTACCTTGTTTGGGTAGAGGATAGGGCACCATAAAAAAATCTTCAAAAAAATCCATTATACGGGTTGCTGTAGATAGGGCGAAGGAAGCCTGATCGATGAATGGGGGTGGAGTGTAAACAGAAACCGATACTCCTTTTGCACTCTGATTGTTCAAATGAGTGTAATCGCAAATAATAAATGCGACTAGGTAAGTGCTCATCTCGACGGATTCTTGGAAGTCATCTCGTAGCTGAAAGGGAACTTAATTAACATGGCATTTCAATTTCCCATCCGGAACGAAGACTTAATGGAACGAATGTTACTTGCTCATCGATTTCCGGTTAATACAAAATTTAAGGCTTAGCACGCACGAATGTAAAAAAATGCTTACCAAACCAGTTCCCATATAAAAACCAACATCTTCGGTTGTTACAACTGGCATGTTGAACAAGGCTATGTGAAATCTATCTCGAAAAATTGACATTTTGAATTTAGCTTTAAATTGTGGCTCATCAAAGCATGGAAAGGCAGCCCTCGCATAAGTCGGCTCAAAATGCGTCGTGGCTAGGTATCTACGGGAAAATGCATTATCAAAAACAATAATAAGCTGTATCTAGCAAGAACAATAAGGCGCTAAATGACCCCGAACAACCAGCTTGCACCACATTGTCCCAGAGCAAAGGCATTGTACCTGCGAAAACAAAGGAGCGCAAACTGTATTCAGTACGATGAATATCTTCCTCCATAAATTTAGAATCATGCAATGAAATCTCCTTGAGTTGTTCCTATTATAGAGAGACTCCAATTTTTACCCACAATCAATATATTATGGGAAAAAATTAAGTAAAAAAAAATTATTAAAATTAACTGGCGCAGTCAGTAGGATATCAAGAAGATTTGACTTTAAAGAAATACTCTTGAACGAATTTTTTACGAGAAATTTTAGCTTGTATTGAACAGTTTAAGTTAATATGGATATACAGAGGAAAGGTATTTGAAAAATTCCTGCAAGGAAGGCTGGCCATAAAATCCAAGAGACGTGATATATGTTATGGCTTTCTTTGTTTCCGCAAGTAGGTGGCGCTGTTTCCTGAAGCCTTTTGCGTGACATTACTAAAAAGTCAATATCTAGATGCACTAGGCGCTGTTTGTTTATTTACATTGCAAATGACTCTCTGCCGTAATTAGTTAGGTCGACGCGATTCGTAAATATATAGTTTGGAATTAAGCGAAGCGGTTTTAGAAAATTGCCACACGTACCTTCTCTCGCCGTCTTTGTTAATATAGCTAGAAATATAAAAACCCACAAATTCTCTACTCAATTTGGAAGTATATCTTAGACTTAAAGTGTAATTGTTGCGTTTTCTGAATTTGTCTTTGATCTCCAAATATATCTGTTCTGCTGGGAGATATTCCAGTAATTTTGTTATCCTTAAATTATGGCCTTTTTTGTCTTGGACAAGCTAAAAGTTTCAATAATCATCAATTAGAAAACGTAAAGTTAACTTGAATTATGTTCACTATAAATTACCTTATCTGTTATAGTTAAATTCCTGCTATGTAAGACTATAAAATTCGTATCTTTGTCAACGTGAAACTCTATGGATACTTGACCTGAAAAACCAAGGAAGGTTGCGCTATATAGGACACAATTAAGGGGGGGAAAATGTAATTACCCTTCACTTCGAGCGTTGTTAAGTTGGGGTGGATTGTTATGTTGTACCTTGTCGGTTTCACCAACGGGGGAAGACGGATATTATTCCATGGAAACACCTGCCCATTTGAGGCACGTGGCACAAAAACTTTCGTCACGTTCCAGTCTTCATCCACGTAATTGGGCGGCTTATCGCCGGCACACGTGCAATCTAAACAAATAAATCATACAGTTTTATATATATATATATATTTCCTGAAGAAATATGAAATTTTTTTAAGGTCGGCACTATCTCAAACAATTTCTCGCTGGTAAAACACAAAAAAAAACACTGTTATGAGACAGGCTATTTCGCTTCCCCACCGATAGATCACGCCAGCTCCCCATAGTTCTGTTCGATGTTTTCCTTACAATTTTATTTATTTATCAAGTTGTGCGAGTTATTTGAGACACCTTTATATACTTTGACACAAAACTTATTTGGTGATGCAAAGTTACACAGTGGTTTAAAAAGCTTCATTACTCAATCGAAAGTAATTGTGGGCTATCCTCGAATCCTAAACAAACTAAGCCGTTTAAAGGGAGAATTAAACTCTAAGAGAACAGATTTCCAACGAAAGTTAAAACGGTAAAACGGGGTCACTGTTGACACAGTAATCGGTTCGATAGCCAATTTACCCGCAAACCCATTAGAAAGACCTAAAGGAAGTATTGTGTTATTAGGGTAAAACTCCAAATTGTTCCCTCAATTGCGCATGCTCATTCCAATTGAAAAACGAAATAGGTAGACACGTTAAATACTCACTGTTCAACGATCGTGTTGTTAAATTATATGGACACAGTATAATGGACTTATTTTTAGATGTTTGCGTAGTACAAATGTATTTAGTCTTATCATTCGTTACTAACGGTCTGACCGTTAACATAAAATTTTTCAGAAATAGTCAACTAACTCTGAAAAGGTTGAATAATTATCAAACTAATAATGTTCAATAATTTATTTCACTTGAAATGCAAAACTTGCGATGATAATTATGTAGGTGAAACAGGAAAATTGAATACTCGTTATCACTAGTTGTCAAAATATGCTACAAACAAGTTAAATGTTACGTTTTTTTCGAATAACCAGGCAAACTTACAATGAG
>JAWQRJ010004337.1:0-11144 GCA_033557515.1 Diorygopyx duplodentatus
AAACCTTACTTGACATTTCTTGTTCATTTTGTTCATGTTATACGGTGGCTAATGCGTTGGAAATGTGATTTACGTTATCCGGAGGTTTACGTTATCCGATATTCACGGTATCGAGACTCTACTGTATTTGGCCAAAGTCGCACCGTTTAAAAAGGGCCAGGGATTAGGTGAGAAAAAGTCGTGTGAGTGAGCCACACCAGATATTTTATCTTTAAATGTTCAATAACTCCTAAACGGTGCGACTTTAGCCAAATGTATGTTTGATAAAATAGACCATAAATTCCATAAGGAACCCAAACATATAATAATATACAGAGTGTTCCTTTCAAAAAACTCAATTATCAATAATTTGTTTCAATTGTTTCCTATCATGGCTACCTTAGCTTAGACAACAAGCAGTTTACCTGATATTGATGGTGAAATAAAATCCTAATTTTCAATTTTGAGATGGTTATACATTAACACATTAACTGCCAGGCCTTTGGTTACGTGACCTATTTTGAAATGCCATGTATCCACCGAGTGGATACATGGCAGTTAATGTGTTAAGAGTTTTTTTATTCACAATGTTCCCTAATTTTCAAAAAAAGAATGCAAAAATATACATTCCATTTTAAAAATGTGATTTTTTCGAATAATTCCAAAACCCGATGTTCAATTGTTTTTCTGTTTTCACCCCTGCATACGAAAATAATGTTACGTTATAGGCAAAGATAAAACTAAGTAAGGTATTTTGAAGAATTGTTACATTAAGAATGTGGAGGAGTATGTTTTTGTTCATTTTTTTAATACTTACAAATAACACATTGTTTTCTTTTTGTAAAAAATCAATTATCCATAAATCAAAATTATGTCATATCATATCATATCCAAAAATTGAAAATGTTGGACTTTCAACTGTCTTTCGGTATATAAATCAAAGTTCTACAAACCCGTTTATGAGTTACAACAGAAACTGTATGACCTTTCATTATTTTAACCCAAAAATAGTTCTTTAACGCATTTCTTTTTTTTATAAAAATCCAACATATTTTTCAAAAATTATTGTAACCAATTGAAAACGTTGGACTTTCAGCTTGCTTTCGGTATATAAATCATAGTTCTACACAAACCCGTTTATCAATTACAACAAAAATTGTAACACCTTACGTTATTTTAACAAAAATAATTCTTTAACGCATTTGTTTTTTTTTATAAAAATCCAATATTTTTCAAAAATTATTATAGCCAATTGAAAATGGTGGACTTTCAGCTTTCTTTCAGTACATAAATCAAAGTTATGTACACACCCGTTGTAACACCTTACGTTATTTATTAACGCAAAAATAATTCTTTAACGCATTTTTTTTTGTAAAATATCCCATATATTTTTCAAAAATTGTTGCAGTCAATTGAAAACGTTGGAGTTTCAGCTTTCTTTCAGTATATAAATCATAGTTCTATACAAACCCGTTCATGAGTTATAAACAAAAATTGTAACACCTTACGTTATTTTAACGCAAAAATAATTCTTTAACTCATTTGTTTTTTTTTTGTAAAATATCCCATATATTTTTCAAAAATTGTTGTAGTCAATTGGAAACGTTGGACTTTCAGCTTTCTTTCAGTATATAAATCATAGTTCCACACGAACCCGTTCATGAGTTATAAACAAAAACTGTTACACCTTATGTTATTGTAACCCAAAAATAATTCTTTAACGCATTTCTTTTTTTCTAAAAACATATTTTTCAGTATATAAATCATAGTTGTACATAAAACCGTTTATGAGTTACAACAAAAACTGTAACACTGTACATTATTTTGACATCTGCAACGAATTCCTTTTTTTTTATAAAAATCCAGTACATTTTTCAAAAATTATTATAACCAATTGAAAACGTTGAACTTTCAGCTTCCTTTCGGTATATAAATCAAAGTTCTACACAAACCCGTTCATGAGCTACAACAGAAACTGTAACACTTTACATTATTTTAACCCAAAAATAATTCTTTAACGGGTTTGTTTTTTTTATATAAAAATCCAATATATTTTTCAAAAATTATTGTAGCCAATTCAAAACGAGTTACAACAAAAACTGTAACACCTTACTTTGTTATCAAAAAACAATTCTTTAACGCATTTGTTTTTTTAAAAACAAATGCGATACAAAACATTAAATGCGATACAATATATTCAATTTTTTTTAAAAAAGCGACATTTAAAATTTGTATAAATCGATAAAAATTAATGGGACTCCCCATTAATTTTAGTTTTTTTAGTCAATATTATAATTCTTAAAAAAATTATATACAAATTTAATTTCTAAACCTCTAAAACGTATTGCTTAAATATATTTACATAATTAAATTATGTTTTCTACTTTAAAATAGTGTAATTTTAACTTAACAACACCGGTAATGGATAAAGATAACACACCATCGATTTTTCGTACCCAACTATGTACGTGCGAAAAGTCACTAGACGTTTAAAAAAATCACCAGTGCAAATCCGAATAGTAAAAATTAATTGGTTTTTTTCCGACTTTAATTAAAAGTCGACGCTAAGAGTATTTTTTAAGAAGTATATGGTACATTAAAATTCAGCTACGTCCGAAGCTATCTACTTCCGGTTTTAGTCACATCCGGTCGTGTATCCTCAGAATTTTAAGTTCTATATATTGCATTTTCCTATAAAGATCCTTTTTTGTTAATATCTCCAGTGTCAATTTTTATAAATTAACTGTGAAATAACACTAAACATCCACGATTGCAACAAAACTTATAACTATACGAATATACGCGAATAAATTCATTTTTCAAATGAATTTTTTACGTCCCAAATCAATATATCCTTGAAAACAAAACCCATACAGTCATCGCCACAAACAAAAGCAACGCGAAAACCGGGAAAAGTGCAAAAAACACATCAGACCGCACCCATACGAAAATGGATGGACATCCATCTTGGTGTTTTCGACGATTTTTCAATGAAATCGACTGTCTGGGAAAATTTTAACCTATAAAATCAGTCTTAAATAGTCTTACCTTAGTCTATTCGGTTGGGTTGAGGTAAAAAATCTCGAAAAATACGTTTAGTTTAGCGGTCAGGGCACACTCGATGCTGACGTTAATGCAGATATCTTCGTAATGCTCGCTTCGTTTGCAAAGGACATCGCAGCAGGCGCTTGCCGGCCAAAATCAGGGGTGGGGGAGACCGGTGTGAGTCATCGCAGACAGACAGACGTTTGTTAGGTTAATTTATTGATACAGATACAGATACATATCGGAAAAAGAATGCCTAATAAAGAAGTGTTTTGTTTTGTCGCCTGTTGTTTTAACCGCTTCACTTGCAACGTTTTGTTTTTAACCGTGTTTATGATCGTTTGTTTTGGTTTTGCAATAACTTAACGCGGCGTAAGCGACATTCCTTTAGAATAACAATTGGTTTTGCGTTGTTAAATTTTAATATAAACGAAGTTACTTTTTCCAGTATTTCGTTTTCCAATAATTGATAATAGTTATCAGTATTAGGTGATATCGTAAATGATGAGTCATTTCGCGGAAATTTGACTGTGTTTAAATATTGGATGTTACAGGGAATTTAGCAATAATTCCTACACCACACCTTCTCAAGTTTGTTAATAAAAAAATCAACCACAATAATTATGTTTACAAAGTTTGTATCACTGGTTTTAATAACGCACTGTATGTCGCGGCTGTAATTATCAATGAATGCAGGACACTGTAATAAAAAGTAACCAGTTGACTGAAACACCGCTAGATGGCGCCACACGACAATAATGAACGTTTTAAAAACTACTCGTTTTGTTTCTTAAATAAGTTAATAACATTAATTGATGTTAATATCTTGGCAATTTATATTTTAGTTTATATTGTGTTTTACTTCACAGTCCGTGGAGACAATAGAGATCATCATTATATCATTGAATGTAGGAAACTAATAAAACTACAAACAGATCGGTTCGGCAAATCACCGTAAGATGGCGCCACGCCAATAAATGCGTTTTAAATTCGTTTTTACGTCCAAATTCGCATCAAACCAATTTAGATGCCAAAGAATCATTTTCGAGTTGAGATCAGTCGAAAACGTGGGATAATTATTGTCGGTCGACGAAAAATTCGGAGTTTTGCCGCACTTTTTTTTGTGTGTACGTGCGCAGACGCAGTGCGCAGTTTTTTTGAGTTTGATTCGGAAGAGATAGCGTGGGTGAATTCAAAGTTAACCGCGTGAATTTTCCGGTGGTTTCCACGTTTGGCAAGTTTTCCACCTTTTCCAATGGCCAGATTCACCAGGAAAGGGAAAAATCCGGGACCAGTCGATGCCTGGTTGGACACATTGGGGTTTTACCGCAAAAATGTTGCGTACGACGAAACGTGCTTATTTCGAGCTGTCTCTGAACAGGTATTCTGTTGTTTTATTAGATAAACAGTTTTGTTTCGTTTTTCTGTGTAGGATTTTGTTTTTCCACGCAGTATTTTGTTTTTCCACCTAGTATCTTATTTTTCGTACGGTGGCCTTTTGTTTTCCCCCCATAGTGTTGCATTTGTTTTAACACTGTTTGTTATTTCAACTTCATCAATATTTTTTTTAAACAATAAGTAATAAAGCACTTACTGACAATACATATATTAGTTATTTTCTTGCCAAATCCACCACGAAAAATGCCGTAAGGAAGTCATCGAATACGGGCGGGAAAACATTGAAGAGTTCACCCACTTGATGTCCGAAGAAAACTTTCTCTGCCACCTCGTGGAATTAGAGGTGCACATGGCCATTTGCGGAGAAATCGAAATGCAAATTATCAGCAGAAAATATAAGTAAATAAATTTGTTTTGTCGATTATTCCAATCGTAATTCTTTAATGTGCATAATTTTCAGGAGAAACATAGTGGTGTTCGACGGAAACGATAAGGAGACGCACACGGTGGCTTCTGTCTACGATGAAATTTACGACGACAATCTTCTGGTGTGTTTGATGGGAGACGATCACTACGACGCGGTCTATCGGAAGGACTACATACAAATGGCGGGATTTTGTCAGTGTAAGTTGTTTTTCTTTGTTTCCGATCGTTAAGCATTGTATGCTGCGATATGATTTTTTAGATATTGTCGCTTCGATTACTTTTATCGGTGCGTGCTTTTATGCTAGTTTACCGTAACGTTGCTGCCTTCAAAAATTTTGTTTGTATTTCTCAATGTTTGAAGTCACTCAGAATCATTTCCGAGTGTTTTGGGTCCTTCAATTCGAATCGAAGCGGTAATAATTTTTTTATTTAAAATCTTCTGAAATGTCCATGTGAAATAAAAAATAAAACGTCCTTTGAAATAATTAAAAAAATTACTTTGTCAAAGTATAGCAAAGTGTAGTTATAAAAATTATTTAATTAACAATACCATAACATACACTTAACAATTAAAGGTGGTAAATATTGTTTTTAATATGTTTAAATTAACTTTCATGTAATTTAATTTTCTTTTATATCCATTAAGTTAGCGTATGAGCAAGAATTAATTGCTGTTAATTGTTTTAATTAGTCTTATAAATTTTCCTGGGATACCATAATGCGGAAGTATTTGCCACATTTTCTTCCTGTCTATCGAATCGAATGCCTTTTCAAAATCGATGTTGTCCATTTCATTTGTTTCTTCGATAATTGTTTTCAGAATGAATATTTGGTCGATTCATGATCTCTGTTTCCTAAAGCCCGCCTGGTTTTCTCTGAGGTTATCGTCCACTTCTGCTTTAAGTGTTTTCAGGATAATTTTGGGGAAAATTTTACTGGCTACATTTGTTAGTTTTCCAGTTTTCACATTTTGTTAAATCTCCCTTTTTTGGTAGTTTGATGACAGTGCCTTCTCCCCATTCTTCTGGGATTTGTTCTGTTTGCCATACTTTCGAGAACAGTATCTGGAAGACCTGTACTGCTGTATCTATGTCCGCTTTGAATAGTTCCTCTGTGATGTTATCGCTTCCTGCCATTTTATTATTTTTCATCTCTTTGATCGCTTGCTCTATTTCGTTCTTGCTTGGGGGTTCTTCTTCAAAGTTTAAGGTAGGAGTGCTTTCGTATTCTTATTCTCGTCTATAGCATCGTTTACATTTCTCTCCCTATACAGGTCCATGAAGAACTGTATTCATCTATTTCTAATCTCTTCCCCTGTTCCGTAGATCTCTCCTTTGGTTCCTCGCAGTCTCCTCATCGTCCTACCTCTCTTCATCGTCAATTTTTTTATTGTTTCCTATACTTCCATTAGGTGATGTATTTTTCCTGCTTCCTCCACCCTTGGCGTTAGTTCCTCTACGTATTTGCGTTTTTCTACCCTCACCTTTTTTTATTTCTTTGTCTATTTGTATGTACGTGTTCCTTTCCACCTCTTGCCCGATTCCAAGTATTCTTTCTTTCAACCGTCTTCTTTCAGTAATAAGGTCAAGTGTTTGTGCTGATAATCATACCTTGTCCCTTCGTCCCCTTCTTCCCATGGTTATCTCTGCTGTTCTGTTCAAGGCCTGCTTGTAGGTGTCCCAAACTTCTTCTATCCCTTCATTTTGCAGTTCCGACATGCTCCCTAAATCCCGTCTTATCCTGTTTTGGAAATCTTCGACTGCTTGTGTTTCCTCGCTCAGTCTCCTCAGTCTCTTTGTATGGTACCTTATCTGGCTGTCTTTTCCCCTTTTATGCATTTTAAGACTAATTCTGATTTTTGCTCTGACCAGAAAGTGATCAGATCCTATCGCATAGCTCTTACATCTTTTAGGGAATTTTTCCATTTTTTTTCCACCAAAATGTGGTGGATTTGATTGTTAAATTCTCCTCCCGGGGATATCCAGGCTAGCTTGTGGAATCATTTGTGTTCAAATAGGGTTCCTCCCATTATTAGACTATTCGTGTTACAGAAGTCAATCAGTCTTTCCCCATTTTCATTCCTGTTCCCGACTCCATCGTCTTCCCATTACATGATGCAATCCTTCATTTTCATCATCTACTTTGGTGTTCCAGTTTCCCACTAGTAGTTTGATGTCTCCCTTGAATTTATTTCGGATCCTCTGCATCACTGTCCGTAGTTCTTCGTAGAACTCATCTTTACTTTCCTTTGATGTCGTATTTGTGAGGGCGTACACATTGATTATTATTAAGTTGTGGTATTTACTTTTGAATCTGGCCCATATGATACGCTCTGATGTTGCTTCTTCCCTCCCAGTCTATTAGTGTTGATTTTATATTGTGTTTCAGTATAAAAGCCACTCCTTTGTCCTTTGTTGTGTTTGCCATTTGGTTTCCGGAGTACAGTAGTAGGTTGCCGTCTGTCAGTGGCATTCTACCTGACCCGTTCCACCTGGTTTTGCTAATTCCCAGTACATCAATTCCGTATCTTTCCATTTCCATTTCAATTTCTTTTGTTTTCGAGATATCGTTCATTGTTCTTACATTCCAACGTACTGTTTGTAGTGTTTTTCTCTTATGTCTAGTTCTCTTTCGTTGGACGTATTCCGTTTCACTCTTTTTCTAGATCTCCTGCTCCCTCTGTTCCTCCCCTTTGTTCCGACTAGTTTTTTTGGCTTTCTTGATTATCTGGTATTTCCATTTCGTTCCTCACCTCCACCGTCTCAGCTCCATTCATAGTTTGTTATCTTTTCTATTCTATCTAATGCTTTCTTATATTCTGGACATGTTTTATCTCTAGCTTCGTGATCGTGTTTTCTCCCTGCTTGTTTGCAGTTTATGCCTCTACGCCTTGACTGGATCTGTCCATATTTTTAGCAGTTAAAACATCTCGATATCACTCTACACGATCTCAATCCTATATACACTTTCCTTTCTTCAGTAACTCTGTTCTAATCGGCTCGATACTTCTAAAACATAGTAGGCTACCCCTCGATCTTTTCTTCCAGTTTTGAACTTTACTACTATTTCTCTTGTGAAATCTTCCTTTGATCCAATTTCGACTTCCTCTAAGTTTTTTGTCCGCAAGTATTTCATCGGTAGCTCCTGGTCCATATCTCTGTCCACGTCGTATATTATCAACCTTGGTTTTATTGTTATCGCGTCTCTTGTTTTGAAATTACTAGCTTGTAAGTCCTGCTCACCACTGCGGCATAACTCTTGTTGCCCCCCTGTTTCATACTTATTTGATTCTTTTGCAGCTTTTTCTCCCAACCTTCCTCGATCTTATTGCATACTGTACCTCCCAGTGTTTCCATCTGCTGCGCGAAATTTATTTTTCCCTTCTTCATCCACTCCTCCGTTCGTTCCTCCCACTTATTTCCCTCTGTCACTCTGCCTCGTAGTCTCGCATTTTTTTGTAGCAAGTCCCTCAGCACGTCCTCCATTTCTCCAAAGGCTTCCCACATATTGTCAACTTTAGACTTTGACATGGGTTTTAGTTTCACTGCCTCATGATGCTTCTAACTTCCTCCTGACCACCTTTATCTTCTCCTGTGTCCTTTTGGTTTTTTCCTCTTCATGCTCGATTCCCTCATGTTGGTCTTCTTCCACTTTCAGTTCCTTTCTGCCTCTTTTGGCCCCTTACGATCCACTTTCTGACCCTTGTGACGCTATCGAGCTTTCCCTTGTTGTAGGAGGCGACATTTCCAGGACCCTACTCGGCTTAAAAACTTTATCCGTCATTTCTGCGCACTTTTGATTTTCGCCGTACACCGGCTTCGAGTCTTTTTTCTACTCGGGGCGACACGCCGTTTTCCCATGCAGGATGTGCAATCCGGTTTATGCTCTGCACAATGTCCGAAGCACGTCACCCATACACGTTGTTGTTCTTTACTAAAGAGTACGACCCCACCACTAGTTATTTAGCCATTTCCGACTCCCTTAGTTCTGGTCAAGTCCATAATACTGGCTTAAAACGCCTTTTCTCGCGAAATTCCCAATTTACTGAAACTTTACCTCACTCTGATCAAAAGCACGTCGTCGATGTACAGAGCTCACTCAAAACAGATGTCTACCTTTGTTATTTTAAAATTTATTTTTAAGAAGCCTTTAAATTAAATATGTAGGGGAGTGTCGGCAATGGCGGGACATGTTTTGTTTTTTGAGTGCAGCACTCATATTATCAAGAATTTCGAGTGTGTATCTATATCGGCGGAAAGGTGGAACTATCTACTGCAAATTTACTTGATATAGCTATAACATCTATCTATCTAATATTCTTAAACGCGCAAATCTTGTTTGTGTGTATGTATGTATTCCCCACCCAGGGTAAACGGCTTTACGTTGCCGGCCGATATTTGCAAGATATCGTTAATCCGGTGCCACGAATCTATTGAGATATGTTTAAACTCTCACTAAAATCATTTTATATCGTAAATAAAAAAAATTGTTAGATAAGCACGAGGGAAACATCGATACAGAACTCTGTTATCGGCTATGACGATAGTTTAATCGTTGGCTGTACGATGGCGCCACCACTATAAGAAATTAAAAAATGCTAGCTCGGTCATTAGTTTTAAATTTCACGATAAAACGAATACTGAGAGTCCGAGCGAAGCTCGGAGTACCTGATAGACCACTAGGTCTTAAAGGAGAGAGCTACCGCCGATTTTCAAAAACGTTCTTTTTAGATTTAGATTCAAAAAAAAGTGTTGGTAGTGGCGGTACACTATCTTAAATCACAGTTTTCATCATCTAATAATTTGTCTTTTATTCATATACTGTTTCATTCAACTGCAAAAATACAAGAAAATGATTTGCTGGGCCATTATCCGAGTCACAGTTGCTGCAAGCGAAGAAGCTGTTCTTCATGTCAGCGCATTTCAGGTGAACTTCGCGTTTACATTCTATACACTCGACTGAATTATTAGCCGTCAATCGTTTCAGCATTTTTCCAAGGTAAATAAGCAGAAATCGAGTTTATTTGTTGGCAAACCCTAACAAAGATCAAAAACATCTAAAGGCTGTATCATTCCTGTTGTCTTTTTTGGTAAATTGAATTAAAAAGCTTTAAACTTATTTTATTTGCTTTAATTTTATAAATATACTAAGATACTAGTTTTGATCCATGGGTCATCATGATGATCCATTCAATTTACCATATTTATAAGATGGAACATTCAAATATTTTTTGGTATTGTAATGATTTTCATATTTTTTTCCTGTGATAGTGCGACCTGACATTCATCTGGACACTGTCCGCTCCAAGATTCAAGTAATAGCGTACTTTGAGATCCAGTATTTGGTAAATAAAGATCCATAAACCATGTTTTGAAATGGCTGGATGTTGGTTTACCTGATGTCGATTGAAAGATATGGATATTTACTGGTCACAATAATGTTTCTTGCACTCGAGGTCCAAATGTACCAGTCTGTACACCATCTGTTATGTACCTATAACAGATAATAAACGGTCATTTGCAGAAAAACAGAGAAGAAAAACAGGAAACTGTGATAACGGTGGCAGTGTTTGGAATTTTAAAGCTTTTACTGGATATAATTTTTTCACGCAATATTTCATTTGTAAGATATTTGCAAAAAATCACTTATGTTGACAGTTTCTTGTTTCAATTTTAGTGGTGAAGGGGGTAGTGTGGTTTAGTGCAGACTACCTGCTCACTTTTCAGTAAAGTACACAAAATATGTACAGTATAGTAAAAATATTTGTAGGCCTACTTTATAAAACAATAAACAAAGATGTGTGTACTACAGTAGGCGCTCAATAATCCGGCACCCTAAAATTTTTCCCTTTGCCGGATTGCCAGAAATGCCGGATTATTGGATACCTAGGAAAAACCTAAAAAAAACCACAAAATAATTCAAAATTTCGATAAGAAATAATTTAAATATTTCTCAATTACCCACAAATCCAAAAATTCAATTTAAGAAAATTCAAAGTTTATAAAAATTCCTACTTTTAATTTTTCTGCATTGCATACAAATTCAAAATTCAATTTAAAGATTTCAGTTTAAAAAAACAAAAAAATTCAAAATTTCAATAAGAATTAAATATTTCTCTATTATCTACATATCAAAAAATTCAATTTAAGAAAATTCCTAATTTTGATTTCTCTGCATTGCATACATATTTAAATTTCCATTAAAGATTTCAAATTTAAAAAACACAAAACAATTCAAAATTTCAATAAGAAATAATTTAAATACAGTAGGCGCTCAATAATCTGCCACCCTAAAAT
>JAWQRJ010004338.1:0-11144 GCA_033557515.1 Diorygopyx duplodentatus
AAGCGGCGGTAAATTCTGATATTTTTCGTTAAATGTCCTGCACGTTCTACTTACTATTTGTTGGCATCAACCATGAATAATAAATAAATTCATAATAGCAACATTGGGGTAATTATTAGTTGCCATTTTAGAACACTGTAAGGACTTGTCAACGTTGTCAAGAATGAAACTTATGAAATATCTTGATAACTCGAATTCCAAATGATGATACCTGCATTTATTTTTCACCCTAAAAACGAAATCAACCAATCTAAGTTACATAAACACCAAAATTCATAACTAGTTGGTAGGCAATCCAATTTACAACAAGTGAATGTATTGTCAAAGGATCGCTTTTGCACCAAGAGCTCGAAAACCCTTAAATAATCGGAAAAGGATACACTTTAGGTATAGGGAAACCGAATTCCGTTTAACGAGGATTTTAATTTTACATTCAATGAGATACAAATAAGTGCCATTTAAAAAAAAATCACTTTGTCACTTAAAGTTTTCTTATTTCAAAATTCAATTGTGTGAAGAATGTCCCGTTAGATGTATTTCTGGAAAGTTCAATGTCTCACCTAATGGTTAATGAAGTATGATCATTATCGCGTAAGTCTAATTATGAAAATTCGATTTTTCAAAATGTTGCTGCGGTTGCACAATTTTTGCGAAAAAATTCAATATCTCGAAAACGATTAAGTTTAGGCTGGGCAAATGTGCTATGAAAGTTGTTGAAAATTGAATGTAGATTAAGAAAAAAAAATTGGGGTCATTTCATTTAAATTAACAAAGCTGTTGTCAACTTCCATTATAACCGGAACCGCCAGGCTTATTGAAAATATTTCTATCTTTTAGTTCGCTTCCTACCATAATCAAATCCAAATTTTCACACTTCTAGTTTTATCCGTTAGTAGATTACAACGTTGCATAATCAATTTTAAGCTTGTCGGATTTTTGTTTAACCATTTATGGAAAACACACAAAGACCTTACTTTAATGGGAGAAAATTTCATTAATCAAAATACCTCGTAAGTCCAATGAATGCAGTAAAATGTGTTCTTTATAAAATAAATACAGTTTGATATAGTTAGTAAAATATTTGTTTTTGTTAGGACTATCCTGTTACAATAACTGTGTATGCATAGGCATTCGAGACCCTAATCAATTTGCATATTTATCTACTATGACATCAAAATCTACGATATAACATAAAATTTTGAGAGCGAAAGTTAGATTAACACTTCAATTTTGGATTAAATGGTGCATATGAAATTATCCATGTGTTAACTTCTGCCTGAAATCACAAAAAATCTCCATATTTTTTATTTATTTCACTGTATGTTGCGAATTAACTTTTTTGTGATTAAATAATACCGTGATTTTCACAGAAACAAGGGTTAGTCAACAACACTTAGTAAGTCTGCTTTATATTAATTTCCACAAAAATCAACTCAAAAACATTCCAAGCCTCTAGGGAAGGCCCAATTATTTTTAGAGAAAACTTTAAAAATATATTTACCATTCAAAAGTTTTAAATACCTTTTTGAATGAAAAAAAATTTATTTAAAAACAAATACTTCTCAAAACATACATTAAAAATAATACTATTACTACCTTTTTAAAGTAAAAGTTTGAAGTAATAAAATTAACAGTTAAAACAAATATCTAGTTTGGTGTTTTTTTGCTTCCTGGTAATTTTTTTGGAAATGTTTTGCTCTTTTAATTTGGCCAAAGATGTTGTTTTGAGTTAGTAAGTCTTCAGTGCAATATTATTATATCAATTACATATTTTGCTTTATTTTATAGAGAAATATTTATTCAGTAGTTTTTAAATAAATAATCATTTTGTTTTCAATATTTATTGCATAAGTATTTACACAGTAAAGAACTTAAATATTCGGTATTTTAGTCTATGCATTACCACATGTTGAAACTAAAGTCACTTTTAGTATCATTAACTGGCATATTTTTTTGCATTTTTCTGCACTCACATTGCCAATATATTTTGCAAGCTAAAAATATTATTAATGATAGTCATTAACAACATATTATTCTTGGTTGGTAAGTCTTACCTACATTGAAGTGATCGATTTTAGTAGACAGAAAGTGGAGTGTACTCTTTCTGGATTGAAAAAAACAGTGGATTAATTAATCTGACAGCCACATTGACATTTTTATCCTATTGTACCACACTTCTAGGAAATACTGTTAAATACTGTTTACTGTTAAGTAAACTTAACAGTAAATTTAGCCAAATATTCATTCTTAGGCCGCTTAAATAGAAAAAGCAACATTGGACAGAAGTTGTTCGGCCAATTGACCATCAGACTACAAAAAGTGATATCGTCAAGTAGTTTAAAATTTTTGAATTCTGTAACATGATTAGAATCTATAAGCTGTTTGGTTGGTCAATTCATCTGTTGTCATCTAATGTTGCTTTGTGTATCTACACTGACTTAAATGTATAACTATTTTTGAATAGGGGAGAAGTTTTAATATTTTTTTTTACTTGGTGTGTATTTAAATTTATTTGTTATAAATAAAAAATTGCACCCAACAGAGAAACCTGTCATGTTATAACATGCCTTCTTTAGGTGGTGCTTATAACGTATTTTTATAACCCCCTTTGGAAAAATTTGTGATAACTATAATATGTTATATTTATCACAAACTATAATTTCAGTTCTTGTTCAGGATGGAGAGTGTGAGTTTAGGTAATTTCAGTTGATGGATCAAAAATGAATCGAAAGATTTGAACTAAAGTTTGTAAAATTTCTATATTCAAACCACGAGTGCGAAAAGTTTTAAAGGTTCAATGTTTGATACTTTAGTAATGCGGCCTAATGTTTTTGAGTTTGACATCGAGGACGATATGAGGATTGATGACAAAATTATGGAAAAAATGAGTGACAGTGGTACCAAACTCCCAGACTTTTAATACTTCGGGGTTTGGATATGTAAATTTGGCGACAATGGCCCAGATCGACAAGATGCATCGATAGACCCAAAAATTAGAAATTGGTTTCAGTACCTGATTTTGATCAAAAGACTCGTATCAACTAGATTTATTACAGTTATCAACATCACCTAGTGGGCACAATATTAAAAAATTGAAAAATAAAATAGGATAAGCTTCTTTTATATGACGCATGGCTATCCTTCAGTAGAGGCATCTGTAAATTAAACTATTGTCATCTAGAATATTTTACGCAAATATCCGTTATCGATGAATAGATTATTCAGGGACTGACGGGCGTATTGTGATGTATTGCACAAATTCGTTGAAATATCTTTCTTTTTCAAAAATCCTGAAACCCTTTTTGTTTACTAAAAATGTAATAATTTAGCTTTAAAGTTAATTCCCAATTGATATATTTTCAAATGGTAGCATCATTTTATTTAAAACGCAACTCCATACTTTTACTCTTGGTTTTACAAAAAAAGGACAACTTTTGTCCATGTTCGTTTCTCTAAATATACACTTTTAATGTATTAAATAATTACGTCGAAGGGAACATTAGATAAGAATGTTGCATAGGTAAAATGTTTACCTGTTGATGTGTTGCAGTCTTATCTTGGTGGTATGCACTAAATTTTGTTATTGCACGCTTGTTATTTCAAATAATGTGAATATGCGATACCTTAGCAGTTTAGTCATTAACAATTAATTTTAGTGCAGCAATACCGCCAAGCAAGGGCATACCTCAGGGGACAATTCCCCAAACTCTTCCATCGACAGTACAGCAGGACTCCGGTGGAATAATAAATTGGATGAAAGGTGCTGTTGCTAGCGGAGGGATCTTATCAAAAGTTGCAGAAAAGGCTAAGCACTCGGTAGACTCCATGATAACCACACTAGACCCTCAGATGAGAGAATACATTTGTAAGTTTCTTATACAGATACCAATTCAATTTATTATTCTTTTTAAATTTTAATAATAAAATTTAGATTCAGGTGGCGACCTAGACATACTAGTGGCATCTGATAAAGAAATTAAGGTTAGTGCAGTCCGAGAAGCGTTCCAACAAGTTTTCGGAAAAGCCACAGTAACGTAAATACTCTTTATTGCGAATTTTCAGTAACCTTACGAATTGCTGTTTATTGTAGGGGTGTGGCAGCACAATCGAGTAATATCGCTCCGCAACCCGTTGGTTTTGAAGCGGCGCTGGATGCCGCACAGGAACGAATACAAATCGTGCTTCAGCAACCTAAAGTTTTGGAGAATCCTGCTCCTGTTGTCGCTATTGAGAATTTTATTGTAGAAATTGGGGAAGATAAGTAAGCTTTGTAACTATACAAAAAAGTTTTGATAATCTTACCTTATTATTTTTGTTATTAATGTATTTATATTTCTATTCACAACACAATTTGTACTTTTTAAAGATTTCATACGAAAAGGTTCACTATTACTATATTTCAGATGGTTCGACCTTGGAGTATTGATTTTAACTGATCCAATTAAACAAATTAACCTTCAAACATTCACCCAAATGACTCCAGTGCCTACCGCAATTGTTAATTTGGCACAAGATGATACGCCCGCTGATTACCCGTTAAAATGGTCAGGGTTGGATGTGACAATTGGAAGTCTTATGGCGAACAATCTACATGTAAGTTTAATGTTTTGCAATATTTACAACCGAAAGTACTCAACATTTTTTGTGGTTTTGATTACTTAACCAAAAAATAATGTTTCTTCATAAAGGTACACCATTCAGAATGGCATTACGCATTAACAGGAGTTTCGCGCAGGGAAATTGTACTGATGGCTGCGAAAACTCTAGCAACATTGTATAAAAACATCATCGGAAACAATTAATTGCTTCCTTAAGTTTCTGAAGGCCAGGAAGTTGTGTACAGGTTTTATATTTAAAAAACTTTAGTTTAATATGTCTACAAAAAGTGTTTTTATTAAAATATATATACATCTCGTAATATATATTATTAGAATAAAGCTATTGTCTACAAATTAGCCTGTAAATGTGATTATTTGTTACTTTTTGAAAAATGTTTTTTTGTTTTTCCTACTTAATTATACTCAGTGTGAACTGTTACTTAACACAATATTTCTAAGTTAAAATGTGTAATAATCAAGTACAGTCAAAGGTGATTTTTTAATGGACAAATTTATGAACATACAATAGAATATAAATTTATAATTTAATTTAAAAACCATTCAAAGTTTTTTGCTACTCCCTTGATCATTAAACTAGTCAAATTTGATTGTATTTACTTAATATAGCCAAGTGCATATAATTAAATGAGAAAGTTAATGTAAAAAATGCTAAAATTATAAATAAAAATGCATAATATATTTGCAAAACGTTTTATTTATAACCACCTATTTTATAAGAAAAACTTAACTAATATAATTAATTAATTTCTTACCAAAAATGAGTGAGTGGACCTGTAACAAGAAAATAACAATTAGTATATTTTTATACTCTTCAAATCCAGATTTGAGAAGTACTGAGTTGTCAGTCCTGTTGAGCTTATTGATACTCTCATGAATATTCGAGTATAAGAATTTGATCATCATAAGGTGATATAATGTGTACAAATAAGTTTTAAATCATAAATTAACTTACCATTTATGACAGCAATGTCTTGAAAAATAAAGTCCTTCGCCACTGTCTATAACAAAATAATTTTTGTGATAAATTTCAGAAAAAAACACTAATAAAAGTTGTTTATGTCAATATATTTATGAGTCAGTTGGCCGTTCTTATTTGTCGACATTTACAGTTCTGCACAGGTCTGTAAGAACAATCATCATGAAAATTTATTTTAATTTACTCAATTTAATCACAATTAATAATAATTGTGACAAAAAAAATAATTGACAGAGTAATTTTGGTTTTCTCAAATACAATTTTTGAGAAAACAGAAATTACTTTTGTAACCCCACACAATTATCAAAATTTTCTTGTGCACAGTGTAGCAATGATACCGGTCAAAACCGTTTATGGCAAAATATAATATTTTGGTGACATACTACTTACTTTTACGATTTTGTAGGCGGCAATATTAATTTCAAAAACTCTTCCAGGCATCTGTAATAAAACAACGACCATTAACTTAAAAGTAAGTAAGCAAATAAAAATTCTTAATTTACAATATTATGCATCAGTTGGCCGTTCTTATTGTCGACACCTACATTTCAGAACAGGTCTGTAAGAACACTCATCATAGAAATATAATTTTTAACCAAGTAGGAAATCATTTTAATAATTTTTTTTGGATGTTAAAAACAATAAATCAATTGAAATTAATATAAATAAGTAGTGTCGTAAGTTTATCTTAGGTTGGCACTAATTTGCGCGCGAATGCAGGTTTACCACGTTGCCGCTTACTCATAGTTGTGATTGTCGTAAACAAAGTACATAACCTCCTCAAATCCCTTTACTCTGAAAATTAAGTCTGGTAAGTAATTAAGTTGCTTTAAAAATTAAAGTGTTTTAACTGAATTTAGCGGGTTTTGTTTATGTAGGAACTGTGATTTCAGTAACCAACGCAACCTATTCAGAATGGTCGAAACATGTCAATATAAGAAAATTATTAAAGAAATGGATGTATTTCACTCACCTCATATTAAGAATTTTGAAGCTGACAATTTCTGGTGGAAGAAGGTTCTCATGTATTTTACTACAAAAAAAAAGGAGATGTACTTTAATAATAAATTATCACGTTGAAATAATAATGTGGCCTATTTAAATTAAAATTGTTAGATTTCCTATTCATGTTAAGGATTGGTTTTGTATCTCCAGAACAGAAACTTTAAAAACCTGCTTATTTTCCACAAATTGCGAATGATAGATGTATTTATTAAACAATCTACCACTGTCTTATTGTGGATAATGATAAGAAAATAAATAGGAAAAGTAGAATAAATTTTTCTAATATGATTAAAAATAGTACCTGCATTTGTATGTATCCATTTAAAACATGTCTGTCTATTTGGTTTGTTAACTCCTAAACAGTTTTGTGGGCCCTGTTAAATTAAAGAAATTCAAATAAATTCTACTGGATATTTTCATTTCTAGATTTACGTCTTAGATTTTGCATATATTCAGGAAAAGTACCAATCAATCATAGAATAGTTCAGACTGGGGCGGTAAAAGTACATTCATCATTTTCAATAATCATTTTCTCTTGTTACATTCATATGTAACAAGAGGAGGAGATAGCTTGAATAATATTTATGAAGGCTACTGATGATATCAGAAAAACCATTCGTTTTGGTTAGTTGTAATTCTTAGAATATTTTAAAAACAAAACAACAGATAAAAATTGACATCCCGCAAAAATTTAATAAAATGTAAGCTTACCGTAAAAAAAAATTGGGGATATTACATCCATCTTTGCCAAAACAATCTGCAATAAGAAAAATAAGCATATAGAAATAAAAACTAATAATAGAAATGAATCTTTTTTCTCTTTTTAATTTCTCAGAGAAACCAATCTATCATAAGACTTTTCAGCCTGGGGCGGTAAAACAATCACATCATTTTGTAATTCTTAGAATATTTTAAAAACAAAACAACAGATAAAAATTGACATCCCACAAAAATTTAATAAAATGTAAGCTTACCGTAAAAAAAAATTGGGGATATTACAACCATCTTTGCCAAAACAATCTGCAATAAGAAAAATAAGCATATAGAAATAAAAACTAATAATAGAAATGAATCTTTTTTTTCTTTTTAATTTCTCAGAGAAACCAATCTATCATAAGACTTTTCAGCCTGGGGCGGTAAAACAATCACATCATTTTGTAAAATAGTACCTGCATTTGTTTGTTAACTCCTAAGCATTTTTGTGGATCTTATAAATTAAAGATATTTGAAGAAATTCTACTCAATATTTGCATTTCTAGATTTACTTATGCAGTGGTACCTCAGACCCAAAAATCCAACAGCATGGAATCCGAATGAAAATTTTAGTAAATTTTAATTTTACGAACTTGTGGTTTTTTAATTTTTTTTTTCACAGGACAATTCTTCACGGAGTGGATACATGAAGAATTCGCTCCTTCGGTAAAGGCTTATCTACTTGAGAAAAATCTTCCCTTAGCACTATGCCACTCATCCACCCCATGAACCATCAAGTAATTTGGAACTTCAAGAAATTGCACACAAGGGAAGGGATCAATTTGTTTTAGTTGGAAGTTCTTTAGCCATTTGTGGGAGGTACTATTAACAACAGAAAGAAGATATTGTTAATTTTTTTTATAAATTAACTCTAAATAATAACGACGATTACGGAATCGTCGTTATTATTTAGAGTTAATTGCATAATTACTAGTGTTTTTCTAAAACAAGTATCTTTCAAATGATACCAACATCAACATATCTTGCCATTTAAAAAAAAATACAAAATGGTGTGTTTCATAAAAGCTCGAAGCACTAATCAAATGAGATTTCTGTTAAAAGATGGTTTACTTTTTTTGGTTAGTTGTAATTAGTAGAATATTTTAAAAACAAAACAACAGATAAAAATCGACGTCCCACAAAAATCTAATAAAATGTAAACTTACCCTAAAAAAGTCTCGGGATACACAACCATTTTTGTTGAAACAATCTGTAATAAAAAAAATAAACATTTAGAAAAATAAAAATTAATAATAAACATAAATCTTAATTTTTTTTAATTTCTCAGAGAAACCAATCTATCATAAGCTTTTTCAGCCTGGGGCGGTAAAAGGATCACATCATTTTGTAAATAGCACTTCCATCTGTATATATTTAAAATGTCTATTTGATTTGTTAACTCCCAAACAGTTTTGTGGATCTTGTAAATTGAAGAAATTTGAATGCATCTTGTAAATTTTATGGCACAGTTTCATTTCTAGATTTACACATGTATTTAGGAAAACCACCAATCTATCATAAAATAGTTCAGATTTTATATTTTAAAATGATTTTACTGAAAGTTGAGACCTATACCAATCGATTCCTCTCTCCAGAATCTCTAAATCCTCTAAATATAATTAATATTGCATGGCCCATCAAGGGAGTCCGACAAATAAATATACAAGATTAGCTCATTTAATAATACAGTGGAACCTCGCTTAACTAACACCTCTCATAACGAGCAAAGGAACTTGTAAAACTAGAAGAAATGGGACAGCCTGTGTATATAAAAATTACTCGCTTTGTGTGCCTGCTACATCAGTCTGTGTTTAGCACTTTTTCTGTTGTTTTATTTGTGATTTTTTTAGTGCAAAGTTTAATAATCCTTGGAAAAATGTCCGCTCAGAAAAAGGCGCAAGAAGACATCCGTAAGAGAATAAAAATAACTGTAGGAATGAAACGTAAAATCATTGAAAAACGAGAAGAGATTTGTACTATCCTTAAGAACGAAGACAAGATTTAAGAGATAGATGCTTCAAAGGGAGTGACAAGACTATGTACGCAACGGTTACATATTTTTGAAAAGTTGCTTCTCATATGGATAAACGAAAAGTAATTGCAAGGCGACTATTAACGAAAACATCAGTTTTGAGAAGGCGAAAGTGATTTTTGTCGACCTCGTTGACGCCAGGATCGTCAACAAGACGATCGTGGAGATCGTCAGAATCCGAGAGAAGACGACACCAGGATCATCAACAGCCACAGAAGAAGCATTTAAGGGAAGCCGTGGGTGATTCGAAAAGTTTAAGAGAAGAACTGGCATCCGCAGCGTTGTGAGGCACGGTCAAGCAGGAAGCTCCGACACAAAGGCAGCAGATAACTTCATCGGCGACTGCAAGAAGCTCATAGATTCTGAGGAACATTTGCTCGAGAGATGAATTTGCCACTCCATGTCTTGCTTATTATGGACAACACTCCTGCCCATCCTCCAGGCCTACAAGATGATCTCCTTGAAGAACTTAAATTCATCAAGATCCGATTTCTGCCCCCCAACACCACAGCCTATGGATCAGCAGGTTATTTCTAACTTTAAGAAGCTCTACGCTAAAGCACTCTTCGAGCGTTGTATTGAGGTGACTGAAGGGACAACTCTCACTCTCAGAGAGCGTTGTCGAATGTGACTGATGGATTTGAGACAGAGTACCTGCCGAGCTTGCCAACAAGATCGTGTCTTTGGGCAAGATCATGGCGCTGGAGTTCGATAAAAATATTGATAAGCTTGTAGAAGAGAACGGCCAAAAGCTGACCACCGAAGAGCTTATGAGTTGCATTGCGTTTACACCAAGAAGTTGTGGAGAAGAGTTTGTCAGAAGAGGAGGGGGTAACAGCAAAGCTATCTTCTGGCGCGATAGGGGAAATGCTGAAACCATGGGAAACTGTTGCATCGTACATTGAGAAGCATCTCCCTAAGAAGACAGTGCTAATTTATTTAACCCGACAGTGGTCGCTATATGAGCAATTTGCCCACATTTTTGTTTACATTGTCGGCTTATTTTTTTGAGGTATCAGGTGGTGACCATTCGTCTAGTTGAGGTTTATAACTTCCTCAAGGTATTACCACACTTCTGGGACAATAAATCCTATTTATGTACAATTAGTCAACCTTTGGTTGTAGCCGCATTGACAGCGCAAGCACTTTTCTCATTGTGCGACTACCGACGTTAGAGTTTTATGCCAATAATGATTAAGAAGTTTGTTAGATACTTTTTGATTTTGTTTTCTGCAAATCGAATTCGTAGTCCAGGTTGGTAGAACTTCGATTAACCATCACTCGATTATTCGTAACCTTCTGTTATCCATCACACTCCAACCCAACCCAACCGCATAAAAATTTCCGAAAAACAAGTGCCGTCGACTTTTCTAAGAATTTAATTCGACAAAAAATGGTCTGACCAACATACCTCAAATAAATAACAAGTGCCGTCGACAGCATTATAATGCTCAGTCAGTCGTTCACAGCTTGTGCTGGAAATACATACGTCCTGTAATCAGTTGTCGTAAAAACGAAAATGTCTGAAAATAAAAGAAAACGTGTAGTGTTGGATTTAGCAACAAAATTTGAACAAAAATTGTTCAACGAATAATAAAACGAGAGAGTGCTAAAAGTTTTCCCAAAATTTAGAATGTGCCGCGAACTACGATTAATGATATAAAACGGTGCGGTAATAAGATAGAAGATCACATCAGTATCATGGAAGCAAGTGATGGCGACGTTACTCGTAGAAAAACCATGAAACTCTCCAGTCATG
>JAWQRJ010004339.1:0-11142 GCA_033557515.1 Diorygopyx duplodentatus
CTGTATATATATATTTAAAAAAGTTTTTTTTGACTGAATCAATAGTTAGGAAAATTAATTATATTGGGTTGTGCAGTCGTGATAAACAATAAAAGTCTAACTCATTTCTTTTCTGTTCAAGCTTTCGGCACGTTTTATTGCCATCATCAGGAATCTATGTACGAAAAAACGACAAAGTAAACGTTTATATATATATATATATATATATATATATATATATACATATTTAGCTGACGGAACAGATTTTTACAAATTCTGATATTAAAGAAGTCGCATGTTTCATTTTTCAAATTTAGAATATTGAAATACAATAGCTTTTATGTACTATAATAACCTTGTTTATAGCAATGCTAATTCTAATGCAGGAAATAAACTTTATTTATTTCTCCATTTTAATTCCTACGCAACAATGGCCGATTGTGTTCCCCTGAATAAAATTACGTTATCGAATGTTGGTTATCTGTATTTATTATTATTGTTATTAGCCGGCCTTTCTTGTAACCGTACGTTAAAATGGATTATTGACAACAATGGCGTATTATTAATGTAAGTAATGCTGTAGGTTATATTCTGCAATTCGATATGCTCCGATGCATCTAATGCATCATATCGGGTAAATGTGGCAACAAAGCAAAAAAGGAAAATTGACATTAAAGAAACAGTTAGGAGCACAACTAGATATTGCGAGGCCAAGAATAATTGATAAACCGCTTATATAACACAATTTGTACTTCAAGTTTAACCCGTTATCCAATTCAATTATACACTTCCATCTTGTATAATAAAATTAGAGATAATTGATTAACGCTGTGGCCTAATTGACACTTGGCAGGCATTTCACGGTAGATAATATAAATTAGTTGTACATTAATATTTAAGGAGCTTATGTGTACTAAAGGATACCATATTTCCTATATAAAGCATGATTGAAAAATCCATATAGGAGAGTTTGAAATTGAATTTTTAAATAAGTACAGGTGCTAATACTGTTGATGTTTATCCGTTCATCATATAAGTAAACGTTACAACTTCATTAGGAGACATAAATCATAAACAACACCATAACAAAATAAACATGAATAAACAAAAGCTTTCAATTTAACTCTGCAATGTTTTAACTACACTAAGTGCCGGTTGAAATTCATTAGACTATGTTTAAAAATTAACTTTTACATCAATTAACGTGATGATCAGCAAGATGATGAATATTATTCATTAAATCAATATTCCAAAACTATTTATTTAAGTAACTTTGCTACTTTTACTTAATCGATTTTCGCATATCGATAAAATCTGATTGATTTTTGTTGGGGGTTGAATATAATATAACACCTTACCAGATTTATAATGTTTATATGCAGTCATATATTAAAAAAAAGTATTAAATTAAAAAAAACATATTGTTACTTCTGTAATGTTTTTTGTTTCTAAAGTCAAGGGTAGCGTTGGAAAAATAGTCACCCGTTTAACATAAATAACAATTGGTAAATTAAGAAGTTTAATGTGCTTAATCAAAACCTTATTTTTAAAGTTTATGAATGTTGTAGTTGTGGGCACTGAAGGTGGTATTAATACCGGTTAATTTATAATAAAGCCGAACATTGGAATACCTTAAAAACAGAATCGAAACATTTAAGTGTGCTTAACTAATTTAGGGTTACTCGGTATTTTAATAATTACTAATTACGAAAACCAACGAAGGAAGGTAATGCGCTGCAGAGCACAGTTTAATTTCGCATTTTGCGTAATCTGTAATACCACACCGATACGAAAACATTGTTATTAATTTCAACTTAATTTATTGATTGGATATCAGTCGTGCAATCGTTCTCGTAAAGGCATTAATTACCCCCGTGCCCAGTTCCTTTGAGTAAACGATAAAAACGGCCAGATGCAATTACACTTTCTTGTACATCTTGTTTCATAAATAAAAGTGGCAATCACCCTATCTCCACGCCAGGCCGTACCCCTCCTACCAATTACGTTAATTTTCAAAACCTTCGAAGGTATGATTTAAATTCCATTCTCTATTGTGGCCTCACAAGTACTTATTACAAGATGTAATCATAGTATTCACACAACATAAAAAAATAATTGTGGGCTGGGAAGTTCATTGTAACCGGTACCGGGGCAGCAAAATAGTCCTTATGGACTACTTAGTGTGGCTGCCCATTTCACATGTCCCTAAGGCGGTGTTCTAAGTGCTTGGGATCGACGAAATTGTATTTTGAATGATTGCTATTTGCATAATGTTTGCAAGCTTTCTGCATAAAAGAACAATTTTATTTAAATTTGCAATTTGTTTGGAATGGTATTTGGTAATTGCATTTTGCAGATGAGCGTTTTTGTTTTATATATACATAGTATGCCATCTTTTGCAACATTCATTGTTTTAAATTGTCTAACAAAGCTCGCTAAAACTTAGGCTAAAACTACTCAAGTCTTCGTTTCAAATTAGATTGAATTCTTTTGGTTAGATAACCGTCTGGAACATTTTAAGGTAGTGGGAATAGTTAATAGTTATATTCAAGTCCATTAAAAATAAGAAAAAAATCTTTAGTACAGCACTTTCGGCTCATCCTGTATTAGTCTAGCCAGGTGCGTTAAAAAGCTTACTTAGTGCCACATATTTTACTTATTACAAGCATTTTCCATCTCTTCTAATAACCGAGTTATCGGCTGTGTAAAAAAAAATTTGAACACTGTATATGTGATTGAGTATTTTTCAGACGCTGTCCTCATTTTTAGGAACTTTGTTACGAAAAAATTCAATTTATCAACTATATCACGTTAAATGTAAACATATTTCTATTTTTACAGCTAATCGTAATTACAATATTGATTAGTTTGAGAATGAACTTATATAATGACTTAATACTGTTAAAAATTGTTTTTTTAGTAGTAAACTCTCTGACGATGAAATAAAATACGGTTTATTTAATAAATAAGAATATTACAGCACCAACCGGCGGTAGTAAAGTTGCTTTTTTTACTTGTATCCCACTATCTCTAGATGGCGCTGTATTTATATTGTAAATTATAACATAGAGATAATATTGACATGGCTGAAAAAGTGGCAATTAATAAATAATGTACCTAACAATCCTTGGCTTATGTAACCTTAATTTCGTTTAATTAAAAACACATTTTTAATTAAATAAATTTTTAATATTTATTGACATTTTTAATAAATTTTTGAAATCAAAGCTTCATAGCTCGAACAGTTGGCTTCTATGAATACTACTTCTATTTTTCTAACATTGCTATGGAGATTTAAATAAACTGATGACATAACGTAGAGAGTAACGTTAAATTTGAAAAATTTTAGAAGATGAGAATTATTAGTTTTTGACATTTTCAAAAAATTTCTCTTAAACGTTTTCGATGCTCGAAGATTGAAAAATATATTTCAAAAATACAGCAAAAAAAGGATGCACAATAATTCTTCTCGCTGAATAAAAAGAAAAACTAGTCTTCAATGGTCGTCAACAAACAAAATGGAGTGCACACCTGAAGCAAAAACTGCATCTGTTATTTCAGTATTAAAAAAAAAAATTACAGCTCCTTAAAATTATACCGAGTTAAAATCCCCATTTTATTTTGAATGTTATAATATACTATTTGCACTGTTTGGAAATTGAATAATGCTTGCCAATAAAATATGAACAAATAAATGAAAAAAAAAACAATTGGCTTTAAAAACATATATTTAGAAAAAATAGGTGCATATTTATGTCAAATTGATTATATTTGAGTTCTTTAAATGATTGTAAATATTTAATTGCGTTTCCCACTTCATCCTGAATGGTGCAGAACGCAATTTTTAACATTTTGAAGTAGCATAATAATTGCCAATTCGGAACTTGTGACAATAATGTAAATAAGGACATTTAAATTATAACAAACGGTCAAAAATACGCCATATTTTATTATTACTTATTATTTTTAACGGCAGCGTAATATTTACAGACGTGTTACGTGATAGTTACGGATGTGTGAAAACCGGTGTTACGATATGCATAAAATTCCCAGCCATAAAATTTATACATTGTTTCTCCATAAGAGGTTTTTTAGCGATAGCTTTCTGAAAATCAAAGATATATAAGTTAAATCTGCTTGCATCACGAGTTCTTTTCCGCATCTAAAAGTGAGTTTTCGTCGGTCGACGAAGCCAACGGTGTACCAGAAATTCTTCGAAATTGGCTATATTTGGATGGTTATAAAACAAAAACTAAGTAGAATATTTCGAAACGGCTTTCACTACGTGAAAGCCCAGTGCTAGTACTATATAAAACAAGTTTTCTTTTGTCAAATTTTCACGCAATTAGAGAGCAATTAAGCTAACTATAACACCCTGCGCAACTTGTTTTTTTCCTAGTTTATTCTGCAAAAAGGGCAATTTCAACATTTTAACAATCACGCCATTTACGTTGCACAGAAAATTATCTTCTCTTTCTAAATCTGCAATAAACAATGGTATTTAAGTTCCAGGCAACGGTTTCTGGATTGTTATAAAACATATTTGGATTGTTATAAAACAAAAACTAAGTACAATATTTCGAAACGGCTTTAACTATGTGAAAGCCCAATGTTGGTACTATATAAAATAAATTTTCGTCTGTCGAATTTGCATATGATTATTTAACAGTTACGCCAAATATCTAACGTCTTGGTAAACTTCTTGTCTTCCTAAGACTTGCTTCATACATTTGATTGGAAAAAAGAGAAGCTCTTACTAGTTCTGTCAGAATATATTGTAGTGCGTTCCGCATAAAAATTGAGTGTTTTTGTTGTTTATTTTCATTTATTGTTAAGGTTTTGACGCTTCTTTTGGGGCTCTAAATCCATAAAATTATATTCCATTCGAAAATCCACAGACACACGTAACATATCGGTCTGGAATCGCTCCCTCGGGGCATACTGTATACTATCCTCTACTTTAACGTCATAAATCGGGAATAATGTAAAGGATATCGTTTATTTAAAACTACATTTTTTTTCAAAGATCACACAGATGCATTACTAATACTCCAAATCCTAATATGTCAAACTTTATAATTGGGTGGCAGGCAACAACCGAAATCTAAGGATCAGAGAAGCAACTTTTCATGGGGAGTCTAAACAAAACAAAAGCAAACTTAAAACACATTTTGGCCACCCTTGACTTCACCTAACCCTTAGGATGACTAACGCAAAAATTTAAGCCGTTAAGTGAAGCAAAAGACAAGTTGTGCAGGGTGTTGTAATTAGCGTAATTGCTATCTGATGGCGTGAAAATGCGGCGAACACTCTGTTTTATATAGCATTAATCTTTCACGTAGTGAAAGCCGTTTCGAAATATTTTACTTAGTTTTTGTTTTATAACAATCCAAATATGGTGAATTTCGAAGAATTTCTGGTACACAGTTGGCTTGGCATTTTTTTTCTGGCGTGATTACTGGGAAGTCAACGAAACGGACGAAAACTCACTCTTAGATACATAAAGTAAAAAATACAACTGTTACTACGCTAATTGCTGGTGATTTAATCAAATTTAATAGAATCGTTATTACGCTATACGAGTAATGATATATAATTTGCAAATAATAATTTGTCTATCCATAATCTGCGGTTTTTATACATAGAAAGGTGAAAATTATCAATCAGGAAACTGGTGAATTGTTATACGCATATATAATTAATTTCAATGCAACCTTATTTGCGCTTTAAAAAGTTTCGGTCGACTAACCATTAGCAGGAAACCTGTAGATTGACATATTTTTTTGTTCAATCTGGTAATCTGTTAATTTTATGTAAACACTTTTATTTCTTGACTTGAAGTGTTCACTTTAAACGCCGTTAAGGGAGAAATGCAATTTATACAGACGGTATTTCACTTTTACGACCGCGAATAAATTTTGAAATGTATTTTTTTCTTCGTGCCGTATCGTTGATGTATCGCTGTAATTGAAAGTTACGTAACTGCGACCATAACAATAATTTATCCCCGTCATTATTTCCAGCATAAATATAAACTGGGAACTTTCTCTATGAAATTTCCCTGCTTTGTAGCGGAATGGATTCCGGGCCAGAATGCATTATTCAAATTTATCGAATACTCAAAGTTTCGCAAAGAATAATTTACAAAGTTTCAGAATGGCATTAATTTTCATATTTCAGGGCTGAGGCGATCTCCTTCTCGCTGCTCGCATCTCTCTCCCTCCCTTCGGTACAAACGCAGGGTGCGGGATATAACCGCGAAATAATCGATAACATGACGGAGTAGAGTTTTGTCTATTAATGAACTTTACTGTGTAAATTTGTTCAGCAGGGTATACAGGGCATTACAATAGACCAACCATTCCCGTTATTATGGTAGCGTTTATAACAATTTTCTTGTGAAGACTTGTGTCATCAAGTCTTTTTTCTGTTCTGTAAAATTACAACACCTTATCCAAAATGATTGAGACTGTTACGACTGTTATTTCAGTTAAAGCAGACCATTAAATGAAAAAATGAGAATAAAGTTCTGTATTGTCAACAGAATTGGAAATACTAATGCATAATAAAATAATTTTTACTGCTGTTTGAAAATTCCTATATATAATTTTTATCACTTCCAAAAAAATAAGCTCAATATTCAACTTAGTAAAAAGTTTGTCATAAATTTTATAAAAATATCATACAAATATCAAAGAACATAGAAATATCGAACACAGACACAATATTGATTGGTCTTCGTATTTAGTAATTGTAATGAGTTATGAAAACTAATGGATGTATAAAGGGGTTAAAGTTGAATCATCTCAATCATAGCACAACGACAGTTGTCATTATTATAACTGTGATAAAATAACCATGGGTGCACACGTGTTTCAATATAACAGCAGCTGTATTATTTTATGGCGCGAGTCGTTTACGATTGCAGTAAATACGATTGGGTATTACGCAATATTCCTGTAGTAAGCCTCAAAATGAACCATTTCCGTGCTAAAGCCCAGTAGGGCAGACCATTTTGATTATTGCAACGAACTCCTATTTTGGAGCTAGTACACCACTTATCATAGTACATCACTTTATTGATAATTGTTTGTACTGGATTTATTCAAAACTTTTCTTTTTTCACCCCTTTCCGAATTTTCGAATTACAAACATTATTCCGAATTAAGATGATAAAAAAATATGCACATTACTCTGGGAGTTTTGAATATTATTTAAAATTTTTATGAAACAGAAACAATTCTTCTCCAGCCCCCTATCATTTACAAATATTTCTTTCTTAAGTGTTGTATATCCATCTTCAGATACTATGGATAATGTTTGAAATTTTAATAGACCGTGAATAATTATTTGCAGTCTTAATTAAATAAAAACAGTTTTTGCTAGCGCAAATTAATTTTCAATATTTTTTTATTATGTTCTTTATTGCCATTATTCTAGAATATGTTTTGGGAATAAATCGTTGCATTTTTGAGGATTATCAGTATTATTATTATATGACGTTTCCTGATTGTTTAAGTTTGCATACTGATCCAAATTTTCACAAGAAAATCATAAGAAAACTAATAAGATACATTAAAAAAAAATTATTTATGGCAAATGATGAAGAGAGAAGGACCAGACTAAACTTTGGTCTAGTACCTTTTTTACTGGAACATCCTTAATTTTTTAGCAAAAATAATCTTTATAAACTCGATGGTTTGATAGAAATTAGTACGGTTCAGGGTTTTAGAGAAAAATCCATCCTCATAGATAAAGCATCTTTATAAAGCCTCACTTCGTTAATTTCCATTTAAAAATCAATTTTTGCAAAATTTGGAAAGTTGTGATTAATAGCTATTCCTAAAATACCCGATACAATCTCTGAAACCGTTAATATTGTTAACCATCGGCTAATCCTGTCAAATTAGCGACATATTGAGAGTACAGTGTCATTGCAATTCTTTGGTAATTACTTGAAAGATCGCACGTAGGTAGTGGGAGTCCCCGGATTATTGTCTGCCCCCTTTCAGTCCCATGAGTGGGTATTACAGGGAAGTATAATGGGTCTATTGTTGTATGCAATATGCACCTGGAAAATACATAAATCTCTACATATCTGCCACCGTCATCTCTATGCTGAAGACATTCAGATTTATCACACTTTAGAATTTAATGATTGGATATGGTTGGAGAAGGTTGTATATTCCGAACTAACTAAAAAGGCCTGTCAAAGGTATTGTATAACATATACTTCTTGTAAACACGGCAAAAATGCAAGCTATCCTTTTCACAAAAAAGCTTAACTGGACAGCCAACTTTTGAACAATGAAGTTTCTGGTAAGAGAGTTCGCTTCCTCAAAAGGCGATACCCTCAGTTGTCTTCTCTATTATCTAAATCTCCCTCCTGATGTTTTTCAGGTTTTTTTGGAAGATTTTTGAAGAATATTATATCCGTCACGTGGGGCTGCGAAGTTTAATATTAGATTTATAAAAGAATGTTTGTAAGAATCAACTTATTTCGCGAAAAAGGTTTTATCAAAATCTTTAAAAAAAGGTTTAACTATAAAAGTGATTTTTTATCCCTGATTCGTAAGGTTTCCTGGAGTAAAATAAATTGGTTTAACTTAACTTGTGTAATCTGCATAAAAATGCACATCCAAAAAGTTATAGTCTATTGAAATTAAAAAAAAATCATATAGAACTTCATATTTGTTTCAATCATATTTTTTGCAATAAATGTAGTTATTACTGTTAATGTTTGGTATTATGAAATAATAATCGCTTCGGGATTTCACCTCTTACGTTAAAAAAGGTAGAATCATTCCATACAAACAAAATGTTCATTTTGTAGACTATAGTATTTTAAAATTGCCTTATTTCTTATTATTAAATTTTATTTTGAGAAACGCATCTATGAATAAAGCTTTTACATTCGAATTGTACGATTTGTGCTAACTATACCATAGCTCACAAAATCCTAGTGTAAGTTGCGGACATATTTTTTTTAATAAAATTGAGGAGAATTTAAAAATATTTTTTTCATTATGGTAATCAATGCATATCTCGAAATTGTTCTGTAATAAATATTATGACATATACGATGCAATCCATGACATCAGCATAATGTGAAACATATTGTTATATCTTTCTTTTAATTATTTGTCTGTTTTTACCATATAAGGTGCTGCATCGCTTATAAACAAAAGTGCCTTTTTATATTTGTCCCGGATACCATTAAATAATAACTTTCATCAATTATTTCAAATACAATGTTAGCGTTAACTTTTCTTTCTTTCTTTAACGTCCTAATAAATCAGTTGTTTCGTCGGATGTAATCTTCATTGATGTTTTATTGTATTGCATGTGTGTGATTTGAATTATGTTTATTCGTACATAAGTAATATGTCCGCACGCCTGAATAATGCTTTAGTAAGTGTTGTAATAATTATACTTATTGTTTCGTTTTTTGTTACAAAGCGATTATTAATATTAACACTATGTAAGTTGAATCAGAAGAAAAATTCCGACAATTCCGACGTCGAGGGGGAAGTCGAAACTAAAGGGTGAAGAGTTATATGCCCGCATGACTGAATCATAGGACAAACTATAGGAAAAACCTGGGGAAGATGCAAACTCAGAGCATGAAGATAAAAGAAGAGTATAAAAGCGGACCGCAACGCTACTCGACAATTCATTTGTAATAATAAAACTAAACAAACTCGACATTTGTGTGTTTAGTTTTATAGTAAAAATAAATAAACTCGACATTTGTGTGTCACGTCGTTAACTTCTATTATGTTCTAAAACCTAAACAAATAAATAAAGTTAAAAGTTACTACTTCTGTCCGCAAATAGTTGCTACAGCTTATTTTGAAGTTCAGATTATTGGAAATAGGCAACTTAATTAACTTCTCTTGACATAGTTATCAGGTGTTTTATGAATCTAAGTGTGTCATGGCCGAACTTTGTTTAAATTCGTTGCGCTTTTGTTTTACGCTGCTGTTGCAAAACGTCAAATTCTGACATATTAATTATTTAACCGCTGTAACATAACCAAAACTTCAAAATGCCAAGAAAACAACCAAGTGGGACAAAAAAGTGTGGAGAATTTTGTAATGATGATTGCAAGCGAATCTTCCATCACTTATTGTATAATGTCAAAGATGATAATAAACTCAAAGGGGGTGCAATAAATACCGCTGCTTGGAAGTTTTGCTGTTCTGATTTCACAATTTCAAAATAGTGGAAACAAACTAATGTGATCGTAAGCCAAAAGAGTACAGTCAACAGATTCAAAACATATTCACAATTCCGCTCTGCAAAAGAAGCACATTAAGATCGTTGGTACATGAATCTAAAATTCCGAAAAATACATTACACGACAGATTAAAATCAACTGGTGTGGATCACTCACATGACTTTCTCTCTACTAACCTTCGTTTTGTTTATAACTTATAAACGGGTTTGTGTAGAACTATGATTTATATACGGAAAGAAAGCTGAAAGTCTAACGTTTTCAATTGGTTGCAATAATTTTTGAAAAATATATCGAATTTTTTATAAAAAAAAGAAATGCGTTAAAGAATTATTTTTGGGTTAAAATAATATATAATAATAATAATATATTTATATAATTCGGTATGATTTTTATACCGAAAAATAGCTGAAAGTCCAACTTTTTCAATTGGCTACAATAATTATTGAAATATATATTGAATTTTTTACAAAAAAAATGCGTTAAAGAATTATTTTTGGGTTAGAACAACATAAGGTGTTACAGTTTTTGTTTATAATTCATAAACGGGTTTCTGTAGAACTATAATTTATATACTGAAAGAAAGCAGCAAGTCCAGCGTTTCCAAACGGCATAATAATTTTTGAAAAATATATTGAATTTTTTACAAAAAAAAAACAATTGCGTTAAAGAATTATTTTTGGGTTAACATAATGTAAGGCGTTGCAGTTTTTGTTGTAACTCGTAAACGGGTTTGTTTAGTACTATGATTTATACACCGGAAGAAAGCTGAAAGTCCAACGTTTTCAATTGGCCACAATAATTTTTGAAAAATATATTGGATTTTTATAAAAAAAAAGAAATGCGTTAAAGAATAATTTTTGGGTTACAATAACATAAGGTGCTACAGTTTTTGTTTATAACTCATAAACGGGTTTGTATAGAAC
>JAWQRJ010004340.1:0-11142 GCA_033557515.1 Diorygopyx duplodentatus
GTTTATGTATTTATAATACAAATATCAATAGACGATAATCATGAGTACCAATACTATAAATTGTATCCGTTGCCAACTTTAATTAATAATGTATATGCGCAAGTAGAATCTCGTTTCTACTGATAAAATGTATATCCTTATGAAAGAAACTTGTAATAGATTAAGAGAAAACGAATTCTTATGTTTTAATCAGATCAATCATTACAATAAGGATAAATGCGAATTAAAGATTGTAACTCATGGAGGTGTAAGAGAATGTGCTTTTCATGAAGTAAAGCTAAAATCTCACAAGTTAATTGAATATCCCGACGTAACTATTGTAATATTAAAAGATTCAATGAAAATAAAGAAATTTTCGGTAAACCAACAATAATAATGATACTTAAAGGCGCATATCAAATTGTAAACAAAAACAAATTTAAATATGATATAAATGGAACTATAATGCAAAATTAAGCAAACAAATAAAGTTACACGATAGCCAATTCAGTAGTTTTTAAAACCTTTTTAAAGACATAAATATTGAAGTGAAAACCTTAACTTTTATCTCAACTTATCACTATTATTGGGACACCTTATATGCTGTAAAATCAACATAAACAAAGGACAGAAGTGTAAAGTACATAATAAAGTTATTCGTTGTTTTTATTGTGACAAATATGATATTTCCTTTCCTTACTCATTCTTCTTTGTAGCCTGTAGACTGATATTTTGTAGCTTCGTGCTAATGATTGTATTGTGTGTATTGCTCCTTGTTATAACCCACTTACTAACGCTTAATTGCTGTTTTCCTACTTTTAATGTGAAATGATGTGTAGTACTAACACCTCCAGAAGAAAGTACCTACGGATTTTTACGCGTTTTGTACAAATTGCGCCGTACTATCCTTTTTCTGTCAAATTTAATTATTTACAGACACGAGACACCTGTATTATCAAACTCAATCAAGCTAATTCATGTTGATGAGGACATTGTAGTTTTGGATAAACCGTGTTCATTGCCGGTGAGTAGACCGAACAACCAGGTTCAACGGAACTTGATCAAACATGTTCTGTTCTGTAATACACCACTAGACGTAGTAAGACGACACCGCAATACTACCACTTTAATGTCATTACCATTCGATTAAAATGCCGGACGAACGTACAAGAAATAAAAACTCTTATCATCGAGTTTATGTTTTTTGGTGTTTTCAGACGAAAGTCAGTGTACAATGTTTGCAGACCTACAGAGACAAATCTGCAAAAAAAAAGATATAAAAAAATCGAAAATCCGAAAGTACGTTGTGTTAAATGGTTCCCCCTTTAAACCTTGCGTTGTCTTTTTCTTTTAGCGTTACCACCAAACCATGGGTTTGTGATGTTGTTTGTTAAGTTGGTTTGTGAAACGACAAAAAGTATATGGAATATCCAGTGTATTAGCCTGATTGGGTTTGTATTTGTGAATGTTTACCTTTGTTTTGAACCCTGTTTTTTTTATTTCCCACAGTGCTATACTACAATCTAAATATTTGTACCTTAATAAACTCTGTAATCTTTTGTGTCCCCGAGGGACTATAACGCTTATTTACGACACTCCCTGTAAATCAAACGCGGCTAATTCCACCAAAAATACAGCTCTGGAATCTAACGGAATTCCTCTCGCAGACGAAGGAAGGCCACTAAATTTTACTCTACTTTTCTGCTCGGTAAAATTTTATCGTACTTACTGCAGCGTTACTTCCAACAGGTTAACTGCAGTGGGAGCCGCCGTTCCCATCGAATTTGCATATAAATCTACTATTAATTAATTTCACCTACGGGTGCCGTTGCCTCCGTTTTCCTAACTTTGCAGTTGAACCTAAATTAACCAAAAACCTATGCGATATAATACTTAAACTGCACTATATTTTATTCTTAGTTTAGTAATTTAACGGGTACTTAAATTAATGTAGTTTGCACGCACCGCTATTTCTGTTTAAGCTTTTAAAGCTGCTTGTTTAAGCTCCTGCTAGCTTTCTTTCTTCTCTATTACAAACTTCAATATGAAACCTAATCTTGATATCCACGTATAAATTAAGGATTATTTTACATTTAGGTCCACCCTTGTGGGAGGTATAGGCACAACACTGTTGTCTTCATCCTAGCAAAAGAGTACAATTTGAAAAACTTAAGGACCATACACCGGCTTGACAGGTTAACAAGTGGACTGCTCCTGTTTGGAAGGTCGCCGAAGAAAGCCAGGCAGATGGAACACCAGATTAGAAACAGATTGGTGCAGAAGGAATATGTTTGTCGGGTAGAAGGAGAATTTCCAGAGTAAGAATTTTAATACTTGTTTCTTACCTAAATCAACAATCATGTACACGTGTTATCAACGATTTCTTTCCAACAGTGAAATTATCGAATGTAAAGAACCAATCGAGGTGGTCAGCTACAAAATCGGGGTGTGCAAAGTGTCGCCAAAAGGGAAAGACTGTATAACAATATTCCAGAAGTTAGGGTACAACGGAAGATCGAGTATCGTGCTGTGCAAACCTAAAACCGGAAGAATGCATCAAATCAGGGTCCACTTGCAATATTTAGGTGAGAATTATTGCATATTATACACTTACTTTAAATAATGTAAACAAATAGTCCAGAAGAAATAGCCCAAATATTGTAATATTTTTAATAAAACCTCTTCAAAAAATACACCAAAAGTACAGATAGAAATGGAAGAAACTATAACGTTGTTTTGAATTCTTGCAGCTTTAAAATTTACTGAATTTTTGAGTTCTAAGCATTCTTAGAGAGTACACAAATTTAAATAAACACAGTGTATGTTTTTTGGTGAAATTGCCTTCAAAAAATGCACTAAAAAGTAAAACACAATTGATAGAAATAACTACAGTCTAAGAATAATTAAGTAAGTAATATTTTTAATAAACCAACACTTTACTCATATAATATAGAATGTATTATGTGAATATGTTGTTTTGGATTGTTGATGATTTAAAATTTACGAATAGTTCATATAGAACACCGTCATTTTGTTGGGAATTTTTGAAGTTTGGAAATTTACTGAATATTCAAATTCTAAAAATATTTCATGGAACATTTAATTTATTTCTCATTTTATATTTTTCTTATTATTCACCTTCTTTAAATAACATAATAATAAACAACTAAATAATTAAATCTATCAACTACATGTACTGCTCTTGCGCAGTACTTGTACTTAAAAAAATATACACTGAATTACTGAAGAATAATTTTGTTTTGATTTTTGAAGTTTTCAAATTTACTGAACTTACGAACTCTAAGTATATTTCATATCAATGTACTGCATTCTTATTGCGTTCTTTAAATAATAATAATTATTATTAATAATATTATAATAATCTAATACTATTAAATGAGCTAATCTTGTATTTATGTATTTATTTGTCCGCACCGTATTCTTAACGGTCCCGCAATGTTGGTGATATTTGCAGGATTTAGAAATTCCGGTGCCAGAAATCGATTGATAAATGTCTCAACTTTCCGTGAAATCATTTTAAGAAATAAAATTAGTTTAGCTCATTTTAATAGTTTAAGTAAGTTATTATGATTCGGGAATAGCCAGTATGCGGAAGGGAAGAGAGGGAGGGCAAAGGGGGAATAATAACACGATTAAAGAAGGAATAAATTAACAGAGGGGAATAGAAATAAATGGACAGAGGGAGAGAGAAATAAATAAACAAAAAATAGATTTGGTGGCTATAAATTTAAAAATTGAGAATCGGGTGCTAAAGATTATTACAGTTTATGGTCAAACAATGTAGAAGACAAGAAACCAGATAGAAGAACTGGTGCCAGAAACATAAGAAGATGTTTTAATTATTGGAGGTGACTTTGATGCAAGAATAGGAGGGAAGAGATTCCAATGGTGGACAGACTGGGGTTAGACAATCAAAAGATAAAGTAGAGAACGGCGAGGGAAAAGAGCTGCTGAAAATGATGCAGGAAAGAGGATGAGAAATTTTGAACAGAAACAAGAAGGGAGATGAAAAGGGAGAATATACCTTTACATAGGACCTAGAGGAAAATCCATGACCAATTATGTAATTATTTACAAGAACTGGTGCCAGAAAGAGAAAATAAGATTTTTAATTACTGGGTGGGACTTTAATGCAAGAATAGGAGGGAAGGGAGGAAGGGATACAAATGGCGGGAAGACTGGGGTTAGATAATCAAAAGATAAAATGGAGAACGGCGAGGGAAAAGAACTGCTGGATGAAAGAGGATGGCAAATTTTGAACGACAACAAGGAGGGAGATTAAAAGGAAGAATATACCCCTACATAGGACCTAGAGGAAAATCCATGATCAATTATGAAATTTTGAACCAAGAAGCATGGGAGCGAGTGAAAAGGTTCAAAGTGGGAGAATCAGTAGACTCTGATCATCAACCGTTAGAGGTGGAGATAGCACAGAAAAAGAAGAAGCAAACTAGTGGTAGTGAAAAAGAAAATAATGGGTGCGGTTTGAATAAAGGAAAGTATAGGAAGGTACATAGAAAAACTAAAGACAAGGGGAATTGAGAGAAAGTATTGTGAGGTAGATTAAGGAATGAAGGAGCTGACAAGAAAAGTAATGTTAACAACAGAAAAGAAGGAATATGGGGGCGGGAAGGAGGAACACGTGGGGAAAAATAGATGGTGGGATGGAGAGTGCGATGAGGCAAAGAGGAAAGCAAGAAGGCAGTGGAGGATGGGACAAGACACAAAGGAGAGATATAAAAAGGACGACATACAAAACGAAGCTTGGATCTATGGAAGCGAGGTAATGAAGGGCCGAGGCGTGTGGAAATAACAGGCGGTGTAAGAAGAAGTGAAGGTTTTCTAAAACAGTGTACAATTTAAGTGATTTGTGTCGTACATAAGAAAGGAGATAGAGGAAAGATAGACAACTACAGAGGAATAAGTTTGCTGCATAACTAGAAAGGAAGAGCATGTTACCAGACGGACAGGCGGATTTCGGAAGGGACAGATGAGCTATTGGTAATGAGTACATATTCAAACATTTATCGGACAAAGAACTGGACAGGAAAGCAGGAAAATTGTATATTGTTTGTACCTGAAAGCAGTGAACAGAGAAAAGCTGTCGGAGTACCTGAGGAAGGTGGGGTTAAGCGAACAACTGATAGAACGACTGGAGGAGATATATGAGGAATCGTCATGTAGAGTCATGGTGAGGGACAAGCAGAGTAATCCATTTTGGACCACAAAGGGTTTAACACAGGACCGCCCTTTAAGACCTACTCTGTTTGTGGCATTAATTGGAGATTAAGAAGGAAGATCTGCAGCAGAACGGGTGGAAGGGATCGTGGTGGGAAGGGTAAAGGTACACTCACTGGCCTACGCAAACGATATAGTCCTAGTGGCGAATTAAGCAAAGGAAATGAAAGGCATCCTGAGCAGATTGGAAAGGTATTTATGGTGGAATGATCTAGCAGTAAACACAGAAAAAACGAAAATTATGATCATTTAGGGAGGGGGTGGTAGGGGAAGAGGAAAGGAGTAGAAGTGGGAGATAACAGACATAGAAGAGGTATCAGAATTTATGTATTTGGGGTACAAGATCAGATTCGGACAACAAGGAAACGGCATACATACAGGAGCTGACCAAGAAGGTTAATGAGATGGTTCGGCAAGTGTGGGGGTTGAAAGGTTATTCGGCAAAAATATTAAGGGAAGGGAAAAGCTCGCCAGCAGTTTGCTTAAGAGCCTCATCAGAAATATCGAGGAGTGGCGGGAGGCGGTGCAGGCCAAGCATTGGAGATGGATTCTGGGACTGAAACGAGAGACACAGAAGATCAGAGTGGGGGAGAGGGCGGGGTAAAGGGCGGTGAGGTACGAGGAGGAGAGGATCGTGGTGGGAGCAGAGGATAAGATACTACTGGAATGTTGGAAGAAGGTGATAAAGAAGAAGGTTGGCTACGGACAGAACGAAAGGAGGTGTACTATGAAAGGAATGGAAGTGGTGGAAAGGATTCGGCAGGGTGGATGATTGTTGTGGAAAGGGCATAAAAGAGTGTGGAGAGACCAGATGGAAAGCGAGCATAAAAGGCAGCGGATACAATCTCCAGTACCAAAACATCATAACACAGGCTACTGGAGTATTTGAAAAAAGACATAAAGGGAAAGATGAAAACCAGAATTGCAAGGTGTGGAAAAGGATGCAGAAATGAAGATAGCAACAACAGGTATTGGGTGAGAGATGAAGAGAGGGTGTGCAGAGGGGAGTGGGAAACTGTTGAACATCTATTAAGGGAATGTGAGGAAATAAGTGAAAATGGGAAAAAAAAAACAGAAATGGATACTGTGAGAGGAAGGGAAGGGAGTGGAGTGGATGGGAGCGGTACTAAAGGCCAGAGAGGAGGGAGGAAGGTAGAGGAAGAGGGTCCTTTAACATAATTAATATGGAGTATATAAGAGTATTTATTGTAAAGCTGTGAAGCAAATATAGCAATCTATCCATCTATTTACATAAACCAAAATTTTGGGCTGAATATTAAAAAAAAGATTACTTTTATTAACTTTCTTTCAATATTATATGTAGTAGTAAATAAATAATCCCCAGAGTGGAATACAAATAGTTTAAGAAAAATACTAAAATATTCATAATAAAATATACAGTGTGTCCCAGATGGAGCTTACTAAATCTATAAAATCAGAAAAACACTGAAGGTCGAGTAAAGGTCGAAGTTATCTGAACGACTGAGTGAAGCTCGAAATGAATGCAAGTGATCAAGAAACGATTAATTTGGAAAATTTTCTTCACCAGGTTATCCAGTTGTTAACGATCCTTTATACAACCACGAAGTCTTTGGTCCAGTGAAAGGTAAAGGTGGAGATTTGGGTGGAAAAACAGATGAGCAACTCGTGAGGGATCTAATTCACATACACAACGCAGAAAATTGGTTGGGCATGGACGGAGATAGTGAACTTTCGATGTTCAATCCTAGGAAAGGGGACTTGGACGATTCGTTAGTCAGTGCGCTGGTGCCTAAAGGTACTTGCCATAAATATTATGCATTTTTCTTTTTGACAATTTGTTTCTCATCTTCTGTTTTCTCCATTTTAGATCGTGTGTTAGGTGACGACGATGCAGATCCAGTATCCAGGGAGCCGTCACCTTGCGACGACACCTGCGAAAATTCAGGTCCCTTACCTTGTGAAAGATCTCCGCATCCTCTGTCCGTTACGGCACTCTCTTCCAGTAAGAATGATGCGAAAGTGACGGTCGCCACCCAAACTGGCCACGAGGCACCTGATCATTCCTTCAATCCAGACAAAATGACTGTGGACAAGCATTGTTATGAATGCAAGGTCAGGTATAGGGATCCTAAACCGCAAGATTTAGTAATGTACCTCCACGCTTGGAAATACAAGGTGAGCTAGAGAAAAGTTGAGATCAATATATGTCAGAATCCCAGCAAAAACAGAAAACTGATGGGCCAACAGTCGTTTAGCCGGAGGTGCTGGCACCCAGCAGTGTTAATGAAACCGTATGTCGGCCGTATGTGTTGGTGTGTTTGCTGGGATCAATCACAACAATAATTTTTTTTGTAATTGTTTTTTTTTTTCATTGAAGGGCCCTGGTTGGGAATATGAAACTGAGCTTCCAGATTGGGCTAGGGTGGATTGGGTAGATCTGGATGCATCAGAGTGATACATGTAGAAGGCTGTTTGCGAAAACTCTCAGATCATGTATAAAAAAAGTCAACTCTCGATCCATTCTGTCTTTCTACGCTTAGATATTTAAAAAGATTCTGGAAGAAACCCCATGCGTATGGCAGGGTCCAAAGAACAATCATTTGTAACTTAGTTGTTTCTAATATTGACAGTTAAAAATTCAGTTTTGCGATTACCAAAAGATAATTAGGTATTTTTTTAATTTTCCCTTTATTTTCCGCCTATATAGGATTTAATAACAAGAAACAAACGAAGGGCTATAACAACAACAACAACAAAAAACAATTACCTAAAGAAACAAAATAAGTGCTTAGAAATATGAATATTTTTATATATATTGAGATTTTAAAACTAATCTAAAAAAAAGAGAGAGAAAAAGTTATTTGATGAAGTTATCTAAGTGCATTAAACCGTTTTAAATAATCACAAAAAGATGAAAATAATAACAGAATGTCAGTTTTTCCTGTGTTTAAATTGAAATACTATTTGTGCCTTGACAAAATAGTGTGTTGTGAAAAAAAAGAAACATTTTAATATTAAACAACAAAGAAAAACATGATAAAACTGTGAAAATATCCAATGTGTAACCATATCAATAGTTGTCAAGAAGGACCCTTGCTGTTTAGAAATAACAAAACAAGCAAAAAATGCTTTTAAAAAAGTAAAATTAGTTCATTTTTTAAATATGCATTGACAAGCACTGATGGGATTGTTAATTTTAATTTAAAAAGAAAATTGTTCTGTAGAACAATGATTTTTAATAATCAAAATGAGATAATAATAAATAAAATAAATGAATAATATTTAATAATAATGGTAATAATCAGAATCAAAAAAGATATTTTTAATAACAAATTGTGTTACTAAAGAATAACACATCAAAAATGCCACTTTATTTTTATTTATTTTTTTAATATCAAACTATTAATTGCACGAAAGTTTCCAAAATACAGAGTTTATTTGGAAACATGCATTTTGTATTAAATTAAAACCATAAACTCGCAAAAAAAAAAACGATTCTATCACACCTTGTATTCTCTCTCGGTTATTCTCATGGATTATTATTATTTCATTCTTTAATTTTGTTCATTTAAGAAAATTGTCAGTGCCCCCAATATGCATAAATAATATTTTATAGATAAATGAATAAAGACATTATCTTTCTAGAAAATTATGTTAAATATTATTTTTAGTAGTTTAGAAAATAAATATTTGTGTGCTTAATTTTAATTCTAAAACTTTTGATTCTACAATTTTTATTTTAACGTATGTGTCCGTTGTTAATCATGATATGTGATTTTAGTGAAGCATTGTTCGTAGGGACCTTTTTTGTAAATTATTTCTTAATTCAAAATTTCCTTTTTAAACAATCGATGTATTTAGTGTTTAAGCATTTTTGTTATGTTGATGCTTTTGATTTTAAAAAAAATTTTAGTCAGAAAATGTATACTAATAAGGCCAGTTTAAGATTGATTATTATGACTATTATTAGTAGTTTTTTCAAGTCAAAAATATCAAAAGCACTCAATTTTAGTTTGTAGCTTAGAATTAAAAAAAAAGTACGAAACAATCCCAACCGAAATAACAACAATTTATGAGCTTATGATAAACAAAGCTATCTTTAACTCTTTAAGGGGCTAGCTTTTATAATTTTGTAAAAGTCGAAATACAAGAAAGCACAAATCGGGTTTTTATTGAAAAGTAAATGAAAAAATTAAGGCTTAGCGCTTCCAAAATTCCAAAAAAAAGATCTAAAGTTTAAAAATACAAGAGAAATAATAGTAAAAGAAATTGTTTTTTTAAGTATATAAATATATATATATTTAAATATATATAAATATATGCGTAAGTATTGATTAATAATAATTAAAAAACGAGTATGTGTAAATGAAAAATCTAACTATAAGATGTTTATTTCCTTTGTTTTTATTTTTTAATTAAATAATAAATAGGGTCAGTTCTTTATATGTGCTTATATGTATTTATTGTTAAAAAAATACCACGTTTAATTAGTTATACAATAAGAAGCTGACCCTATTTCTAATTTACAAATAACTATTTGTTAATTTTCAACTTCCAATTTAACAAAATGAATTAAAAAGACGGTGTTACATATTAGGTATAAGTCGTCAATGAAGACATTTGTATAGTATTATTGTTTTTTTTTCCTTTTTTCGACGTAATTGAATTATAATATTGTTTTTATTTTGTATTTGAAGCCTTCTTTATAAGTATTTGAGAAAGACAATAGTGTCGTTTTAGCGTCACGCTTGCCAGTATTGTTATACTTTTGACGAGAGAAAGAGTAAAAGAAAAACCGAAAAGTACACAGGGTGTTCGCTACAGAACGCATCGAAAAGTAAACGTTTTGCAGGGAACACTGTGGGTGCAAAGAGTAAACCGGACGTTCATTTTATGGCTTGTTATTATAATCTGTGATGATTATATATTGTTTATAAAAAAAAGCTGTACGACAGATTTAAATTTTAAGGATTTAACTATAAGAATTATTATTATTATGAATTATGATTATATTGTAGTTTCCAGTGTGTAAAATTAAATGATATGAATAATTGGTATATATTTTATTTTATTCAGATATAAATAAAATCCTAATAGTCCCGATAATAGAAAGTTTATTAAAATATAAGTTTTTTCGAAAATCGGCCAATCTAGCTGTTACCAGGAAAAAGGAAAACAACTACTAGGAAATATTATTTCCTAACGGTTATTTTCTTCAGATTGATATTTGGGGTCAATCCATTTTAAGTGGTACAGAAAGTATTTTTTTGGTTGCTCGACCTTTTTAAAAACATATTTTTTTAATATTTATTTCCCTTATATGTGAGAAGTTCAAAACATGTATTCTTTTATTCTTTTATCCACGTACTAATGGTGGCCGGTTTGGTATTTAAGGAATACAAAAGCATAATATATGTTCCGTTAAAACTTTATGAATTTTTTTAAATTTGCAAATTTTTAAAACTTTCATGATGAATATCTCTGGTAGGGAATCTGAAAGAAAAGCAGTGATTCGACCTGAATTTCCAACGTTTTTAATTTTGCTGACTTTGAGCCACTTCAATCAGTTTATGTATTTTTGACAGTAATCATTCTTTAAAGGCTATTTTCAGTCTTAAAATATTTCTTTGTAAATCTACTGGTATTCAAAAATATAAGAATGGGTTCTGTCTATTTCAGTGTAGTTTAAAATTGGATTTCTATTCACTTTAATGAATTTTCTGTTTCTTACCTACCAATCTATTATTCATCCTTATTGTGTATGTTCTATTAGCTATACGTACTTTTGATTACTGTACAAAGCAACCAAACCGAATCAAACTCTTTTTGTACATATATACATTTGTTTTGTTTTTTATATCAGGTAAGTCTTTGGTGCCTTTAAGGTCATAATACAATTCTTGTTTATACTTGTTTGTATTC
>JAWQRJ010004341.1:0-11142 GCA_033557515.1 Diorygopyx duplodentatus
ACGTTGAAAACTGACACCACAAAAAGAACATCCACAACGAAAACTTAAACACAACGGATTAAAGGAGGTGGTTATAGAACTTAAGGGTTTATTCACAAGTAATTCGTTATTTGATCCTAAGTTTCTAAGAAAACTGAAGAAAGAAATGCCTTCTGACGCCCCCAACTGGATGAAAGAGCTAGAAGAGAAGAGGGAGAGTCGACTAAAGACCAAGTTTGTCCACAGGATACCTAACAAATAACGAAGGTGTCAACAAAATGGAGCACTACACTATAATCCTCGCTTCGGCACTAAAACGATCTTATCAAATTGCAAAACAGAATATAAACGTATGATTTTCATGAAAAACTTGTATTTAATACAGAGGTCACACCTGCGAGACAATTAATCATCAACTATAGCTCAAAGATAGCTATAATTAATCATCCTGTTCTAGTAAACCGCCCATACGATTTTGACGTAATTTACAGGATTTATAGTGTTCGACGAGAAAAATCGATTTAGATGGCTCTTAACTTCTCAAAAACTCCAATAATGTATAATTTTTTAATTTTATTATTTGTCGAACTTATGCTTACCCATTTTAGTATATGAACTGCCGTCGTCAAAGGATATGTTTTAGACGCAGCAGTTAATTTGAACTTTAACCACAGACTCAGCTTATAATGTGGGTAGTTTAATTAATTTCATACCACACTTAATAAACATTTCTGTGCATATGTTTACGGTACTTGGTGTTCATCTTACCAAAGTGAATCAGCATCTAAAGTTTGGCGATATAATTTTGATACGACACGTTTGATACGTTACGTTTTTTGCGACACGTAGGCAGTACCACCTGTTATCTCGGTTTATATCGTATTCTATTAAGTTTTAGGCGAATAGAGTAAGTTTTAAACGAAATAACCCCAATTATAAAAGATTTGGAAACTGTTTTACTAAACAGGGGAGGTAATATTCAGTTTGAGTTAATTGGGTAGTAAGCAACTGTGTTAATTACAATCTATTTGTATTGTGTTTTAATTAGTCCCTTGTTACTATGCCTTAATTTATATGGGTACTAACATGCGGCGAGGTATACTACCACACTACGGTGGCGGTAAATAGAATACCAAGTGTATATAAGATGTTTACTGGCCGAATCGATGGGGAGATTTGCAGGGGTTGGATGGAGGAAGATAGTATCGATCTGTTTGGACGGATCAAACAAAGCGGTTTCATCGCGAGTTATTAATATTTTTACGACGAAACCTTAGGGGCCGGTTAAATATTACAGCGATATCCCGTGGGGCGGTTTTTTTCTCGTTCGTCGCCCTAAGCGAAAAACGGTTCTGGCCTATCGGGATTTGTGTTTTAAGAGTTGTGTTAGAGAGGAATTTACATTAAAAATTACTTTTCCCCGAGTTTTAAGTGTTGTAGAATATGTGCGGGGGTTGGTAATCGGATTTGGGGTGCGCCGGCGGTAACACCAACCGTTGCCATTGCCATCACGACGAAGCACAAATGCCAGCAGAGACCGTAGCGGTGGGGATTGCAGTCAGCCATCGTCCGACCAAATGGGAGCAGTGCGTCTGAACACATTTATTACCTACTACAAATGGTCTTACAAACAACATCCCATAAATCATTCCTAATGCGTATTTGTAATATGCTGTAATTTAAATGATAAATTCAAATGCGTGGAATTTAGAATATGAACTTCGCGATAAGATATTGATTCATGGAAAGTATTCACCACCGTTGTGAACCTAAATTACTTTCATCCTGTATTCTCTCTCTCTAAACCCACTTCTAAAACAATCACATCAACATGGCCTCATACCGAACTGAAAAAAAAAGAAAAAAAACCTGTCCAAGGAAAGAAATTCCAAAGAGACGGCGAAGGTCCCGACTAGCTCAATGGGTAGAGCGTCCGCCCGGGAAACAGGAGATACGGGTTCGAACCTCGCCTTGGACACGATTTTTTTTTTTTGATAAAAATTCTTTAGTGACTTATTTGTTTTTGTAGGAAATTGAAATGAAGTTTTATTATTATATTTTTTCAATAAATTTCATAAAATTGTTTCATAACGAACAAAAAACATGATAATAAAATAACAATAATATTTATCTAATGTAAATTTATTTTAATGTAAATGACTCTACGCCAAATACATGGGATTTTGAGTGAAATCGTTTGAAATAATAGAATTTTATATATATTGGCTTGCAGATGAAAAGTGGAAATGAAATCGAGGACAGTTATTGGCTTATATTAGAGGTAAAATTGCCGAAATGTTGTGAGAATGGAGTGGAAAATAAGTTTATTTTATCTGATAAAGAAAAGGGCCAAGGGGTATACAAAATAAAATTATTTTAGAATATATAGGGTGTTCGCCATAGATTATTACACAAAACTTGTTACTTTCTCTAACCCTAAAGGTGTAAAGAGAAAGTAATGCATTCGGTCCAAAATTTTGATGGTGAGATTTTAAAAAATTTAGCTATAAAATAATTACAGACCTAACAACATATTACGGACTGGCTATTTGAAGGCATCGAAATTCTGCCTGATAGATGAAAACAGCTATGTGGGCCACATACTTTCGTACGTGTTCCTCAAAGCACATATTTTTTTTCTAAAATTCACATATTTTTCCGTTTCAAACATATTTTTAAATGTATTTATTACGCATAATTTAAATTGTAAAATGTATCTAGCAATTTATTATGCATCTAGTATCAGTTCAATTATGCAAACTAATCTCCTATCGCACAAAGTTCTTTGTCCTACGCCTACTGTAAAATTAAATTAGCATTACAAATAATATAAGTTATATGAAAACAGTTTTTTTTGTAACACTTTCCATGTTAACTCTTTTCTTCATACCTTTTCCTTAGTGTGGTCATAACCATGAACGATTACATTTTAAAACTATATTCAAATAATGCAGATTATTTATAGTATTCTTGGTTCACGTAAATTTAGATAGAACTTCCAAAAGATGTAGATGGCCAGAATTAATTGCATTTTGGTCAATTTGAATTAAAATTCAAGTTTAATAGAAGCTTGGAATTGAGCAATCACGAAAAAACTGAGTTAATTAGAAATGTTCCAGTTGCGTGCGCACGTTGTTATGATTTCTAAATTGATGCAGTTGTTAAAGATAGAGAATAGTATTTTTTGATGAACATACAGTAGAAGATTGTTATCAACGAGTGGAGTTTCAAGTACGGGGTTCTCCACATGAACGTATGTTTTTATGGTTGAAAAATGCACCGACATATGATCCTTTAAATTTTGTAAGTATTACGAGTTGTGTAGATTTTATTGATAAATATATAACGTGCAAGTATAATGAAAATGACTCGTACATGGCTATTCAGAGACATACACATACTGACATTTGTTACATCTCCTTAATAAATTCGAAAAAAGTAAGCAAAACAGTAACAATTTTTGTATCTTTCGTTCCTTCGAAATGGCTTTTCGCAAAAAAATAATGTTTGTAAATGCACCTTGCACCGATTATCGCCCTAACTGTCGCTGAAAGTATATAAGTTTATATGCCTGGTAGTTATGCAACCGTTGTACTTGGTTGCATGTCTAACAAATATTACTACACGCTCAACTGACAATCTACACATACTACATCACAGACCGTGCTACGAAGGCTTATGGGGATGACACATCCTGTACAGATCTAGTATCATAGGTTAGTACGCGCCCTCTTATAATTCGTTTCAGGAAAAAATGTGTCAAATAAAAGCTACAGTAGTTTCACTCCTCTATTATATAAACCTATTTTAATGTACACCGTGTGTCCCATTTCTTCCAGACACTATGCAACTTTAGTTGCATAGCTAGACGCCTGTATATTATTTGACCTGCATTGGTTTGACTCAGGGCACTAATGCCTACATTAAGCTAGCATTTAGTTTATAGTATTAGCATTACATTTTTATATTTGCATTACAAATATTCACTCATTAAAATTTTAAGAAAATTCTTAGATCGATCGATTTTGAGCAAGGTTCCTCTATTGTTAAACAATACTCACATATCACATGTCTTTCATAAATTTATAAGAAAAGCACCCTCAATACTTAAACTAGGTAAGAGAAAGCCGTGTGATGATTTACACCAGTTGATTAGAATAGGTTGTTACAAAGCATTTTCCAGCGTTCGACTTTAGTCTACTTTTCGAAAACCAAGTGACCTATTGCATCTGATAATGATATCAAATCAAACGCCTTTGCAAGGTCAGGGTAAAAATCAAATTGGAATTTCATCATCACCCATTGTGACGCAAACTCCGGATTTGTTTTAACATGTGTTTATTCAATATAAAAATATAACATAAAAGTTTCTCCAAAAATTAACAAATAAACTTCTTCTTCTTCGGTCCTCGGGCGCCAGATTTTAGGGAGTTTACTCTACACGGTCCGCCCCTTCGGTCTCTGGGACGTTCCAGGCAGCTTCAGTGAAGACACGGTTTCCAGCCGTTCTGTAATCTTGCAGGTGTCTTAAAGTTCCGGAGTCGGTGCGAATCTTACATGATAACGGGACAGGTAGCTGGTAGAAACAAAAGAACGGACGGACAGGAATAGACTGTATGGCAGAAACTCAATACAGCTAGAGAGACAGGACTAGAATGCATGGTAGAAACACAATGCACCCTAGAGGGATACAGGACTGGAGAAAGACGCAGAAACTAACTTTCACTGCTACTGGTCACTACTACTGGTTTCACTACTACTTGTTTCACTACTGGTCACTACTAGTGGTTTCACTACTGGTCACTGATATACTTCTTCGGTTGGAGCGCTGGATCGAATTGTTGGGGTTAGCGCAGCGGAAATCTGTTATATAAATCTTCGATGACTGTTCAAATGAGAAGTACGGGCGTCTCTGTCGGAGCGGTGCAGCCTTCTGCGCGCGGTTTAGTTTGCGCCTCTCCCTCCAGTGGTTCGCAGCGGCGAACGGTTTAATCGGTCATTTATCTCAGAGTGAGGTCGACTGGGCCTGGATACGGTTGAGGGCGCTTCGCGTCACTCTCTTCCGTGGTTAGGACCGGCTTTCGGGGCCGTTGCTCCTGATAAAAACCCGGTTCTATGTCCTTTTTTTAAACGCATCGTTACACCATACTAAGCTTATTCGGCAGCATTTTCATGATATCACTCAATATGTTATTCAGAGAGATGAGATAATGAGAAGGATGGGAATTCAGGAGGTCAGTTCACAAACTTTGCTGGGTTTTCAATGATAAGACCAATCTGCATTAGTGACCCAGGAATACGTGTAAAACCACGCTTCTGTTTGACGTTACTCCACAACTCTACTTGATTCGATTTTAATATTGGCTTTCACATTCCGGAGCACTTTTGCGATTTCGTAAACGTCTGTATTCTTCCATGTGCACTGCAGATCAACTACGGATCCACCGCCTACCATATCATTTAGTTTTAAGTTCTTTTTTATTTCAGATGAGAACCATGCAGGATATTTATTACAGTAGTGTTTTTTTTTTGCTGTAAGCGATACCGATACTGAGATTCATTCATAAAGATGGTTGTAAAATAGGTCATTCGCTGTCTGGGTATCCGTTTCGTGTATAAGCGAAGATCAATCAATTCTTAGGGTAATCAATAGTCGGCTTTCTTGAAATTAAATACTGTTGATTCAGATATAAGGAAGCGGGAGTGGAGAGTGCTCTGAGAAAGCGCACAGAGAACTTCCAAGACCGGATGGTAATTACCCGATGTAGCTTTGGATACTTAAATTGAAAATCCATCAGTTGGGAGAATCAGCTCCAGCAGTTTATTATCGAAGTTAAATATTAAATTGCACTGTAAGAAGCCAAGTACGTTCGTGAAAATTCGAAAGCTAATCGTCTTGGACCAATCTGTCGCATTTTGTTCCTAGAGATGGGGTAGATTGAAATCACCCAGAAATAAGACAGGTTCATCTATAAGAATATGATCAACAGAAAATATTAATAAAAAGATATTTCTAAGGCTTCAGCATTTACACTTGGTGGTATGTAAACTACACAGGAAAAATTTGGCTGCTTGTATACGTTTACCAACTATGAAGATTTCTTACGTGGGTTGCTTATCGTAGGTATATAATAGTTGGACGTAATTAATTTTCTTAATTATTTTATTTTAGTAATTCGGAATATGTTTTAATTGAGTGCTCCGGTTGGAACGGTGCCGGAAAGAAAATTTAATTATGTAGAACAAGGCTCCAACCGTCACAACAAGTGCAAATAAACAATATGCATTATTCTATTGTATTTTTTGTAGTAAATGCAATAATGACGTAGTGCTATTTTTTACGAGCATCTGCCAATATTATTCCAGAGATAAAGGGACGAGGGCGTTATCAACTCGAGTTTGCTAAGTATTGACGTAAGTTATGTTTCTAGAAACCACTCGAGTATGATAATGCGCTTTCATAATAATAATGCAATGTAGAAAATAGTGATAAAAATAAACGTTTTCGCTATTATTAATTTTGTCTTGCTGACCAAAAATTAATTCATTGCGCCTTTAAAACTTTAGTAGTCGATTTCTTTCATAGAATATTTCGAATTATCAAATTGCATAATAACTATACACTGCATTCTTTAAAACATGCCGTTTTCGAGAGATATAAAACATTAAAATATAATTTTGCTCATATAGGATGGGTTGCCTAAGTTCAAGTGGTCGATTTTATTTTTCCTAAAATAGATCAGAGGTTAGGTGAGAGAAAGTCGTGTGTGTGTGATCCACACCCACTCAGTTTAAATCTATGGCTGGGCCTGGAACCTATGGTTAACTTCACACCAATGAGATATATTATGATATAATATTCCTCGTGTTCATCTTATAATCATAAGACGAACAGGATATAATAAAAGCGGCTTTTAAAATTAAACCGCACGATGTTAATAACGGATTTTCGATGTCCGCAAAAACCTCTCGACAATCTAATAACATTCCGGCCATCAAAAACGTTCCCGAAGAATCTCATTATCTCTCCCAACTTCTTAATTTAATAACGAGTATCAGGATACTTTTGGAAGTTTCGAACCTCGCCCGGCCGGGGGTGTATTAAGGGGGTAAAATCTAATTTCTTCGGGGCACAATTCCGGGAACGTGTAAACCTTTTTTCTCCCTGCTTTTCCTGGGGGGCTTGTGGGGACATAGAGCTTTTAGTCCCCGCACCAAATCGATGCGTGTTCGACACGATATATTAATTAAGGAGTTTCTCAAAGTTTGACCCCTTTGGGCAAAAGGTTTTTTCTCTGCTAATATCAACCTGCACGTTAACAGTTAGTCTTTTCGTTATCAAGATACGATATATTACCGTGAAATTTTCATTATTTGCATATACATAGACGAGATGGTGTTGCATAAAATACACTCGCCTCCTTCGGGACTTGCTAAAGCATAAACACACAATTTTGTCCGGGAATATTCCTTGAATATTTTAGGGGGACCCCATAAATAAAGCCCTCCCGTTTTACCGACGGCTGTTAGAGAAAACCCGGCTCATCGCGACGGAACGCCATCTATGGGATAGGCCGTGAAGCCGACCGGCTTTATTACGGCAGCTAATTAGTAAAGCAGGTGTTTCCATCTAGAAAGGGGCAAATGACTGTGAGAGCTAGTAATGTCCCTTGGGCGCCGTTAGTTCATACCCGGATGTGAAAATTTCGATGGAGGAATGAAAGCGTACGTGCAATTTAACTTTTCGAAACCAAAAAATAAAAGCATTCCAATTTCCGGTCGGCAAAAATATACTTTTCCGCGCCAATTAATCTTGTATGGTCCAAACGACAAACTTTGGCTATATTTTTTAAGCTATCAAGAGGAAACTAATAGCCGCCCATATCTAAGATTAATTCTCCCGGGGGACTCCCATGGCCCGCTTAACGGTTAAGATGATAAACTCTTGCGCATTTCTCAGGGCAGTCAACCGGGGAAGGCAAACGTTTGTTTATTTACCAGATATAATGGAGATAAGATGTGAGCGACTTCTCGGCTCCACTATCTGTAAGAGCCACGTGACTCCGTTGAGATTCATCTGCGGATGACAGCTGAAGCTTTAACAACGAAACAAAAATTGTGAAATCACTATTCATTAGTTTCCGTTTTCATCTGCAAAACGAAACTTATCGAGAAGAAATATTGGAAAGGAATTTTGGTTAGTAAAATGTAATATATCGACTCCGATAGCTAGACGACAACTTTCAAAGTAGGCATATAAGTTAATTAAACACACCCAGAAGGGAATTTACTAGTTAATCTTTGACTTGGCGTTTATATCGGTGTCCGGAGAAAATTTAAAAGTGAACTTACTGTTCAAGTAATACGATATTTCCGAGTTAATCAGGTAAAAGATCAGTAGAAAACTGATTACTGGAACTGTTTAATGATTGAAACTAGTTATTTCTCGCGTAAATTTTTTTTAACTTACGTGTGCCGCCTACAGACGATTATTGCTTAAAACTTTCTTGTACCTTATGAAAAAAGTCCAGCTGTCGAATTTGATTCAATTTCAAGCCTCTGTAGCGCAGCATGTTTAAACTTTCCCTTTTCATGTTAAGCTCTCCAGCGCGGAAAAAACAATTTAAAACGTGTTAAGAATTCATAATACAAACGTTAACAGTTGATTTACCTAAAATAATGCAAACGTCAAAGTGACAGCAATCTCAACATCTTACGGGGTTCTTATAATGTATGGAAATTGATAATCATAACAGTGTTTGCGAAAGAAAACTGTATTATGTATAATGCTTTATTTTACGTGAAAAGCAAGTATGGACATTCTCTGGAAGATGGCGCTCAGTGTTTTTCATCGTCGTATATTTCTATACTGCTTTGTTATTTATCCCAATAACAAAGCATTTTAGGTAGAGGATATTCTACAGAAAGTTAATATCATTTGTTTAGAATAATTCAAAAATGTATAGAAATAATAAGGTTTTCATTTTAAAAAAATTACTTTTGCTATTTTTTTAACGTCGTATTTAAATAAATATTTTGAACACCCTGTAAAATATTTAAAAAAATTCAACAAACTTTCCAATAAACGTTTGCCATCTCTTTAACGTGGCCTAATAAATTTGCTTTATTTGCAGTACTTATTGTTTTACACGTCATTTAAAAGAGCAATGTAACTGTCACTTCTTTTGTTAAAACTGACATATCTCAGGAACTGTTAATATTCAGTATAGGGAATGTAACACAAAGTTGCTTTAAATTTTAACCGGAAGTGATCAAAAATTGAAAATATTTTAGTTAAGACTGCCGTACCTAAAAACTAATAATCCCAAACTTTCAATCTTCTATATTAGTTCTGTATGTATAAGTATTAGAAAAGTTTTGTTGGGTAATTATATTATTCCGAATATTTTTGTTTTGTGCCACAATCCTAATATCTTTGTTAAATATTTATTTGTTCAAAGTGGCACCGTTTAGAGATCGGGGGGTTAGGTGAGAGAATGTCGTTTGAGTGAACCACACCAGTTGATTTGGATTTGGCTAATTTTCTGAAATTACCAGTACTATTAAGTAGGCCATGGAAATAATTTAACTGTCGTAAATATTAACGCTGATTGATTGATTACTTATTGACTGATTACACAACGCTAAAAAAATACCGTATGATTAAAAACTGCGATTGTACCTACAGCCAATATTTTCGAAATTCGTTAGATTTTAGATACTAACCTTTTAAACTTTTTAATAATTTATTGGGGATTTCATCAACTCCAAATGAGATATGATTCTTACGAATATCTTCTTTTACAAATATGTTATTGAAATCTTTTGCTAGTAACATTATAGCTAACAATTTGATTTAAAAATTTGAAGAAGGATTCTGAAGGACTTTGAGGTGTGGAAAAAAATAATGTGAACTTGTAACTGCTAAATTGAGTTTGTTTGTTGAAACTTACTGGAGCATCACTTCATGATATGGAAAGCCAGTAAAGGTGAAGAATATTTGTTGTCATTGTATACCATTATAAAAGAATTCCATCCGAATGTAATCACTATTTTTTTTATAAAGCAAGACAAGTTTTAAGTATTATGCTAAATTTATTGAAAAAAAAATATTTGGTAAGCAAACTAGGGAATGTGAATCAATTTTCAAATTTTGGAGTAAAAGAAACAGTCTTCATAATTCAAAATAATATACCTAATATACTGAGTGTCCCTTTTAGTTGAGGAGTTGCAAAAGTGAAATTTTCTGACTGATATAACATCCAAAAGAACAGGTCATGTGGCAAGATTCAGTGATGACAGAAGAGCATGACGTCAGTATAGAAAGTGGGAGGAAGACACATTTAATACATTTAATAAACAATACATATAGTTTGAATAATTCGGGTGTGTATAGTATTTTGTTATATGAATTTTTTTTTGGCCTTCTTCTGCGCCTTTTTCTTCCATCTTTTAAACTATCTATTATTTCCTTAACCCCTACAGATGTCTTAGTTGACATCATAATTGGCGGCTTTGCTTCTATTTACCTGATTTCTACTTTATCTTACCCTAAAGATAGGGAGAGAAAGTATTACCGGTCCAAAATTTTGCTGGTGAGATTTTGATATATCTTGGCGAATTGTGCTATTCTAAGACAATTTTTCTAAGACAATCTGCAGTTTTTGTCGGTCTGTGGTCAAAGATGTTCAAAATAAAAATTGCATGATTTTAGTTCTTCCGGTTTTTAAATGGAACACTCTGTATATTATTACATATTTGAATTCCTTGTCAAATTTGCGGTCGATTTTTATTGTATTACAATTATTTATCTACTAAAATATTAAGAACAATACTTATATCGATCGATTTTTGGCAGGGTTCCTTCATTGTTAAACAATACTCACCTATCACACATCCTTCATAAATTTATAACAAGAAAACTATCATCAAAATTCAATCAAGGTAAGAGATAGTCGTGTGAGTAATTTACACCAGATATTTATCTCTTATAATAAGCGAGATTCCCACGTCAAAATTAGTTTCATTAAAAGTATCTCGAAAACGAAAAAAATTACTGATCTTATTTTGTTTGTGATAGTAAAGGTGTAGGATCCTATTGAATGAAAATATTTTCAAGGTGATGGTATTTCGGGGTACACCGGAAGTTGACCACAACTTGCT
>JAWQRJ010004342.1:0-11141 GCA_033557515.1 Diorygopyx duplodentatus
GGCTGTTTAATCCGTATGTGAGGTTGGGAAGAGGAATTTCCGGTAGGAACGATTTTTTTCGTAATGACAACTACCGAATTCAAATAAAATCAGGTCAGTAAAAGCTCTAGATTCACTTTTATCATATCATCATGTATGGTTTTGGACATCTGATAGCTTTTTCTGAATTTATTCATAGCAATAGAGTAACTTACACTTATGGATTAACAGTTAAGTTTATTAAGTACTTGTGTTTTTTTAAATATTCTCTTCTTTTACGTATGTGATAACCGTAGCGTTAAACCTAAGAAAACCGTAACACAGGAGATAGTCTCCAATATTACTCAAGTATCTCATCGGCTCAACTTATTCTGAGTATGTAGAAAACGAATCAGCTCGGAGTTGAGCAAATGGGAACTAAGAGCTGAAAATGTTTGTAACCAGAAGTTGGCTCCAACAATGTTTCAATTCTTCAATCGTTGATCTTAATCTACACTATATTTTGAACAACATTGTTAATACGCTGCCCAAGTTTAACCATTGACGAGATACTTAATTTTTGACAAAAATTGCGACACTGCAGAAACTTTTTGAAAAATCGAATTGTCATACCTCAACTTGAATCCGAACTTGAACCTGCACTGAAATCAGAACTACACCAAGAGACTGGGAGGTGACAGTTATTGTGCCCATATTCAAGAGAGGTGACGAATCCATGTGCGATAACAACAGGTGGATGTCGATGTTGACCATAGCTGAGACAAAACTTCGAATGGATTTGAGAAGTCAAAATAGAGGACACTCAACATAAGAGAGAGGAAGAAGAGGAACATAATATCTAATATTCTGCTTCCGACAGCTGATAGCTAAAACACTGGAATATAATAACGAACTGTACATATGCTTTGTGGTCCTACGGAAGGCCTTTGAGCATTATTCAGCACTTTATGGAGTCAATACAGTCTCTGTACGTCAACTGAGAAATTATATCAGAACAGAAAGTAGGAGTGCCGAACAGTTTACAACAATCCAAGGGGTACGCCGAGGAGGAATTTTAAACCTATTGCTGTTTGTCTTATTAACGGATGATTTGGCACAGGAGGTGGAGATAGAGGTGCGAAGAGCGACTACATGAGTAAGAAGTCTCAAAACAGTAACAATAAAAGAACTATTGTATGCAGGCGATATGGTCTTGGTGGCAGAGACGGAAGCACAGTTGCAAAAAGTTTTGTACTCATGGAGTAAGATCCTTGCAAACAACCCCTTAAAGATCAATGCCTCCAAGACGGAAACAGTGGTGCTCCCTAAGAACTCACAAAACTCATAAACATTACGTTAGGAGGCGAGGTGCTGAATCAGGTGAATAACTTTATGTAACTGGAAGCAAAGTTAGATCAAGAGGCACTAAAGAACGGAAGAAGAACGGAATAATAAGATAAATAATGCCATGAAGATGTATTACGCGAGGGGACATGGTTTTTTGGCAGAAAAAAAATCTCAAGAGACACAAAAGTAATAATCTACAATTCAGTAGATTTAGTACCGATTATGAAGCACCCATTACGGAAGTGAACCCTGGGTTTTGAGCCAGAGTTACAAATCTACAATTCAGGCGTGTGAAATGAGAGTATTAAGGAGGATTGAGGGCGTTATCAGAAGGGACAAAAGAACGAAGAAGTGAGAAGAAGGCGAAGTAAGTCTATTCGGAGCATAATAGAGGGAAATCAACTGCGATGGTTCGGGTACTTGCTACGAATGTCGGGTGATAAAGGGAGTGATGAAGAGAGTGTGGGAGTGATGGGCGTGTAAAATTTCACAAGGGGGATCTTTAAGAAAAGGGTCCCAGCCTCGACTGCCTCGACATACAGGGTATAAGAGGCGAGATTAAGTATACTTGAACTTGTGTGATATTGTTAATAATTCTATTATTATTAGCTGAGGCATTGAACGTTTCGGAAATACGCTTTTAAAGATGAATTTGCATACACGTTTTACAAAATTGAATATTTAAATAAGAAAGTTGAAAATATCAATAAGTATTTTTTTAGTAGCACGTTACAAATAATGTCCCCTTGCTAAATATATAGGTTGTCTACCGTAGACCATCCATTAGAAATATACGGGGTACGGTTAAAGTTTCGATTTGAATATGGTAGGAAGGGAACTAAAGGATCAAAATATTTTCAATAAGATGGCGGTTCCGGTTATACCGGAAGTTCACAACAGCTTTGTTAATTTAAATGGAACGATTCCAATGTTATTTTTTTTCTTAATCTACATTCAATTTTCAACAACTTTCGTAATACGTTTACCAGGCCTAAACTTAATCATTTTCGAGATATTGTTTATTTTCGTAAAAATTATACAACCGCAGCAACATTTTGAAAAATCGAATTTTCATAATTACAATTATGCGATAATGTTATACATCATTAACCATTAGTTGAGACATCGAATTTTTCAAAAATGCACTGGGCGGGACATTCTTGAGCGCATTCTTTACAAAATTGAACTTTGAAGTAAGCAAACTTTAAATGACAAAAAGTGATTTTTTTAATGGCACCGACCAAATATTTTTCTAATCGAATGTAGAACTAAAATCCTCGTTAAACGGTATTGGGTTTCCCTATACCTAAAATGTATCCTTTTCCGATTATTTAAGGTTTTTCGAGCTCCTTCTGCAAAAGTGATCCTTTGACAATACATTCATTTGTTTTATATTGGGATGCCTGCCAATTAGTTATCAATTTTGACGTTTATGTAACTTTAAGTTGGTTGATTTCATAATTAGGGTGAAAAATTAATGCAGGTATCATTTGGAAATCGAGTTATCAAGATATTTCATATTTTCAGTTCTTAACAACGTTGACAAGTTCTTACTGCGTTCTAAAATGGTAACTAATAATTACTTCAATGTTGGTATTATGAATTTATTTATTATGGCCAATACCAACAAATAATAAGTAGAATGTACAGGACATTTAACGAAATGTATCCGAATTTCGGATGATTCTGAATTTTCGCAACTGTCAATGGAGTCCAATCAAGAATTCTGATTGTTTGGAATGAAATGGAGAACGATTTGAACATTTTCTTTAGTAATCTATGTCTTAGATTACCATAAAAATAAGCCAACACCATAACTACATTATAAGCTAAAACCATAGTGAGAGTGTTCTCGTCATTCGTGACTGGTTTAGCTTTTCATATTGTTCCAGTTGCATTCCCATGACTTATAAAATTGGATTGTAACCTTCTGAATTTTGTTCTACTAAGCGGCGGCAAATTCTGATATATTTCGTTATATGTCCTGCTCGTTCTACTTATTATTTGTTGGCATTGATGATGAATAATAAATAAATTCTTAATATCAACATTGGAGTAATTATGTGTTGCCTGTTTAGAACACAGTAAGGACTTCAACGTAGTCAAGAACTAAACATGTGAAATATCTTGATGCTCGATTTCCAAATGATATATGCATAAATTATTCATCCTAAATATGAAATCAAACAACCTAAGTTACATAAACGATAAAATTGATAACTATTTTGTAGGCAACCCAATTTACAACAAATGAATGTATTGTCAAAGGATCGCTTTCGCAGCAAGAGCACGAAAAACCTAAAGTAATCGAAAAAGGATATATTTTAGGTATAGGGAAAGTAAGTATTTTAATTCTACATTCGATAAGAAAATCACTTGTTGTCATTTAAAGTTTTCTTATTTCAAAATTAAATTTTGTAAAGAATGTGCTTAACTATTGATTAATGAAGTATGAACATTATCGCATAAGTCTAATTATGAAAATTCGATTTTTCAAAATGTTGCCGCGGTTGCATAATTTTTGCGACAAAAATCAATATATCGAAAACGATTAAGTTTAGGCGTGACAAATGTATTACGAAAGTTGGTGAAAATTGAATGCAAATTCAGAAGAAAAACATTAAAATTGGGGTCATTTCATTTAAATTAACAAAGCTGTTGCCAACTTCCGGTATAACTGGAACCGCCAGCTTATTGAAAACATTTTTACCTTTTAGCTCCCTTCCTGCCCTATTTAACTCAAAATTTTCAAACTTCTAGCTTTATCCGTTCTCCATATATTTCTAATGGGCGGTCTGCGGACTCCCTGTATATTGCAGAATTAAAAACTCGTAGAAAGGAAGTGATCATTTTTGTATAAGAAGAAACGAAATTATATGGTTTACAATCCATGTTTTAATTTAAACAGGTAAATATGAAGAAAGCACAAATCAACAGCAACGCTTATAAAAGTTTCAGACTACATCGTTGATTTTGCATTTATTTAGGACTAAAAAGATGACGAAAAAAAACAATTTGTATTTAAAAGAAGCAAAAAAGTGTAAACTTACGATAGGCGATGTAAGAGGTGTAACAGGTGTGATCATCTTTCTTAGGGCCGTTTAAAACAGAAAGGGTTGGAATTTTTGCATTAGACACCGGAATGTAGGTTAGGAGAGGTTACGGAGCGGTCAAAATGTGTTTTTAAATTTAAATTTTGATTTAGTTTTAAATTTCCAGAAGCAGAAAAACAGGTGTTGCTCCTTCGAAATTTTTGTGTGGACTGCCTGTAGAAAAGATTCCAGCCATTTCCTTTGATTCTTGGATTTTGGTTGTTGCTGGGTGTCCAGTTGTAAAGCTTGGTCTATTCTGATTTGTTGTCGTGTTGAAATATGCGTGAAATATCGTGTGTATTTTGGACAATATTTGTAGTTTTAAATAAAACATGTCTGCGAAGAGTTAGTGGATAATTTTGACCCTAGTATCGGTAACCGCAATATGATTAGATGAGTTTTAGACAATTAATTTTGTTAAGTACTGATTATACAAACGTTTTTAAAATTATTTGCATCTAAAAGTAACTAGAAATATGTCTCAGCAATAATCGATATTTTTTCTAAATTTGTGTAAACGACATGTAAATACATGTAAACGAACGAATTTTCTCATAGTACGGAACCATATAAGTAATTTTACTAAAAATGTGGTCCCTTAGGTAGTTAGGACTTTCAGTGTTCGTTTCAGTTTCTACATATTATAAATATTTTTAAATCCCTATAATACTAGTTGCCCTCTAGTGCGCTCAACGAACAAACTATCATCATATCTGCGTTCATCAATATCGATACCTTCTAAACCGTGTCGATAGATACCGTGCCTGCTAATAGATGACGCCAGGGGGCTTTATAGCACAATTTTATTTATGTTCGAAGTTATTTGATTTATTTGAGGCTTGTAACCAATTATCATAGACTTGTTTCGTCAAATCCTATAAATACTGCAAATATCGGCCGGTAACTTAAAGCTGTCTTCGAGATCAGTGCAACACATACATGCACACATACAAGAATTAGTCGTTTAATAGTATAAGATAGGCACGTGATTACGACGCTGGCTTGCCTCTTGGAGGAACTTAATATTTATTATTTTATCCCCATATTTCTCGTCGATTTTCGTAATAGTTTCATGCAAATTTCAGATTAAATAACTAAATTTCTAAATTTAATTCATTTATTAACAATCACATTTTATCAGTTTAATTTACATAAAACTGAATTACATATTTGGTGAAATTGAGCTTTATTAACATTATAGAAGTACTTGGTAGTCCGAGCTTTCGTTCGACATTATCAAATACTCTCTGAGCGATTATGAAGTTGCCAAAAAATATAACTTTTTGACATTTTTAATATTCTTGGTTCAAAATTCGGTTTTGTAAAGCATCCACGCAAGAATATTTTAAGAAGGGCATTTCTGAAAAATTCAATGGCTAATGATAAAAACAATATGAACGATACCCCATAAGCTTCAATATGAAAATTAGATTTTTCAAAATTTTACTGCGACACACTTTTTGTGAACAAACTAATCTCTCAAAAACTATCAGAACTAACTGATGATCATCGAACGTCATCGGACTGATGACGGCATCATCAGTTAGTTCTGATGATGCCGTCTGCAATGAGCGGCGAAACATCAACGGAGAGTTTCTTCAACGACGCGGCGATCACCGGAAAGCCAAAAAGTATGAACACCGGCTGCGAAAGCCTACAACAACGTTTAATGATTTGTACAGTTTTGTCAAAATCTTCATCCCCATATATTTTAAATAAATTCAAATTCGTTGCTAAAAATGTGTGATAAAAGTTCTACTTGTTCTTTTTAGATATTCGGTCTCCACAAATGACCTCAAAAATAATAAAATAACTACCCTCCATGATTGCACACTAATTTTGTCAATGTCATAATATTGCATTATTTTAATTTCGAATTTTAGCGCGAGATTTATGTATAAACAATTTCTCACAAACACTTGTGTACATCAAACCAATAAATGACCTACGTCAAACTGATAAATGAAGGAAATTTTGATTATCATGAAAAATAATTTGTATAGTTTTGTCAAAATCTTCATCCCCATATAGATTTTAAATAAATTCAAATTCGTTGCTAAAAATGTGTGATAAAAATTCTACTTGTTCTTTTTAGATATTCGGTCTCCACAAATTACCGAAAAGAAAATCATATGTTACGTAAACAGCGAAGCAGTAAACAGAGGAGCACCTTTTAAATTTGTGCCAACAGATTTAGAGTCCACCGGAGATATTTGCAGTCATGTTATATACGCCTACGCTACAATCGACCCAAAAACCTTTGAAGTTAAACCTAAAGACGTCAACTACGATATCATCCAAGGTGGCTACAAGTCGCTCAGGCAACTCAAATACAAAAATCCAAACTTAAAACTCTTAATATCTATTCGGGGAAGTGGAGATGGTGTCAATGAATTCAACAACCTGGCCAGAACGTCGACCGGCCGAAAATCTTTCATCAAATCAACGTTGCAATTTTTGGAACGTTACGGATTTGATGGTGTGGACCTTCAATGGACTTATCCTGGTGGAGATACCATCAAAACTGAAGATTGCCACCGCACCACCTTCAGATATCTATTGGAAGAGATAAGCGAAACTTTTCAACCAATCGGATATGTTCTCAGTATCGCGGTTCCATCGTCAAGGTTTAAAGTAGAAGACGGATTCGACGTCAAAACTTTGGACAGAACTGTGTCGTTTGTAAACCTTTTGGCGTATGATTTTCATAGAGAAAGAGATCCCGTTGCAGATCACTCCGCTAATTTATATGCAAGGCCATATGATACTGGTTTGGACATATTCGCCAATATTGTAAGTTTCCATCAGCAGAATAAATCATATCGAATAAAATTGTGTTTAAAAAATACGTATTACTACTTTTCAGGATTATGCCGTGACGTACTGGATAAAAAAAGGAATGTCCCCAGATAAAATCGTGTTAGGAATTCCATTTTTTGGCCGATCATTCACTCTACAGTATTCTAACAATACCAAAATTGGTGCACCGATATTAGGGTTGGGAAGGGAAGGATATTACACCAAAGAAGCTGGTCTTTTGTCGTACTATGAAATATGTGATAAAATTATCAATGAAGGGCGAAGAGTTCACAGGGATTCTACTGGAGGACCGTATATCGTGAACGGTGATCAATGGATTGGCTATGATGATGTAGAAAACATACATAGAAAAGTAAGACTTTTTTTATGTTATAAAATCAACATACCAATGTGAATTGAAAAATATTAAGAAAAATTAATTATGAGAAAAAGAGAACCAGTCCCAAAAAAAAAATTCAGTCCCAAATGCAAGAAAATGAAATGAGTATTTATTACGGAATATTATTGAATTTATTTTTGTTTTCAGATTTCATATGTAAAAGAGAGAAACCTTGGAGGAGTCTACGCTTGGTCTGCAGATTTGGATGATTTTAAAGGACTTTGCGGTGACAAGTGGCCATTACTGAAAACCATAGCTGATAATTTAAGAGGTTTGTAACCATCAAGTTATAATAACATTTAATCATAATTATCTTCAGGACCTAACCAGAAATCAAAATACGACAGCAGGCACTGTGAGAAAGATGGCATAGTCAATAACAAGCAAAGTTGCAATAAGTATTACTTTTGCAATCAGGGAATCAAATACGAAATAGAATGTTCGGTTGGTAAACTGTACAATCCCAAAGAAGCCCGCTGTATGTACATGAGTCCCCATTTATGTTTAACATACGAAGAAAATTTCGTTGAAAGACGCACAGACGATTTATTTAACCACCATATAAAGGGAAAACTAGTTGAAGACAAACAAAAAGTTGTTTGCTATTTTACCAATTGGGCGTTTTATCGCAAGGGTGATGGGAAGTTTATACCGGAAAACATTGACCGAAGCTTATGTACACACATCGTTTACGCCTTCGCAAGTTTGGATCCAGAAACGTTGATGTTAAAGTCTTTCGATCCATGGGCAGATATTGACAATAGTAATGACACAAACAACTATACTAATCTTACCAATAACGATAAATCAATTCTTTTAGATCTTTATGAACGAATTACTTCCATACCAGATGTCACAACAATGTTGTCTCTAGGGGGTTGGACTGATTCAACGGGAGACAAATACTCAAGACTTGTCCAAGACATGGCCGCAAGAAGAAAATTTGTATTGGGAGTTGTGGATTTCTCAAAGAAGTATGGCTTCGGCGGTCTTCATCTTGATTGGAATTATCCAGTTTGCTGGCAGAGCAATTGCCAAAAAGGACCTGCTTCTGACAGGAATAACTTCAACAAACTTATAGAGGTACACTTAACATTAAAGTTATTCACTGCATTCGTTTAAATAATTTCACATCTATATATAATCTATGACGGCTTATACAAATTCAATTAAAGAATTAAGTACATTCTTTTGAAGAAAAGCTCAGTACTGATCCAAAGTAAATATCATTAGAGAATAATATTACTTTGATTTAAATCGTCTAAATAGTTTTATGAATAAAGTAACTGAGCTCCCTTTATCCTTCTGAATTAGTATTTTTATTTTTAAATTCTACGATATTTCAAGAATATCCCATGTAGTAATTTTTATTTATTTTCAGTGTGGAACATGCAACATGAAATATTGTTAGAAATTCTTTAAATTTGTACCCTTGTAAACGAGCTTTTTTGTTAATATGTGTCGGATACACCGAACTTATTTTGTACCAACAGCTTGTACTGCATTGTTTGCAAAATTACATTTAATGAATAGGTAATTCTATTTATTCCAAGGAAGGAAGGAGAGTAATGATTTTTACTAATCAGTATGTTAGGAAACTAAATTTAGATTTTTAACACTTTTATTCGTCGACCGCTTTCGGTATCATAGTACCATCATCATGGACAAACATGGACTGTTTGATTACAATAGTATCATTATGAACTATAATTAAAATCACGTGCTAAATTATTGTAAAAATTGGGTTAAATGTAACTTACGTTCTACATCTCTACGAACTATGCTAACGTTGGAATATTAATCGTAATTGGTTGTATTGTACATCGATGAAGTTTAATTAGATGATAACACATTTGAAGTTACTGAAAATAAAAATTAGATTATTTCTAAAAGACATGCTTCCCTTGCTGACGGCTAGGTTTGCAGTATTAAACGGAAAAACGGTCGAACATGTTTTATTTGAAAGTGAGTAGCAATAAGCGGGCGAATAATTTGGATTTTGAATTTAAAATTACAGTTTAAAAAATTACATTGTTATATTGTAAGAATTATAATTATAAAAGTTTTATGAATTTTGCATATTTATAGATAACACTTATATCAATTATTAAATTGAAGAATTATATTAAACGATTTTAAAAAGACAATGTTTGTAATATAATCAAATAGCGAGTTATAAATTATTAAATTATACAGTTAATGAGAAACTTCAATCATTAATTAGTAAAAATGAAAAGAATGTTAACAAAAAGAAAAGGGCGAAATAGAATAAAAAATAATGAAAATTATATGTTTAGAAAAATTGGTAAATTGATTAAGTAGTAATAAGCACGCAAATAAAATGAAAAGTATTAAAAGAAATAAAAGAAAATGTATTAAATTTAATGTGGAAAAATAAAAATTATATATTTTTTTGAGGGAATTGTAATTGAGGGAATGGTAAATATGTGGAATATTGTTTTCCAATTGATCATTAAGTAGTAAAGTTTATGGGTGTTTTTTTCTAAACAAATCTATTTCATATCTTTGAAATAATTCCATTAAGTAGCCTTTATTCAGTTGAAGAATGATTTTGATGTTATCAAAAGTGAATTTATTGTTAAAATTGGTGAAGTTTGATTTATTGCTTGTGAGGTGTTCGTTGACTCTAATTTCGATTTTTCTGCCGGTCTCTCCTATGTATGTACCATTGCAAGTTTTACATGTAAGGGTGTACACCATTGTTTTCTAGTAATTTGGTACGTGGTTTACTATTGTTGAGTATGTTTTTTAGATTATGGTTTGTTTTAAGGGCAAGTGAAATGTTGATATTAACAATGTTTTTAATTGTATTACTGATTTTGCCTTGATAAGTGTTAGCTCTATGGATTGGTTTAGGTTTGTCTTCTATATGTAGTAGTGTTGTATGGTTATTATGTCTAGTACAGTATTTTTGAAATATATTGTTAAAATAGTGTAATCGTAACCATTGTTAGAAGCAATTTGTTGTATAATGTTTAACTCTTTAAAACTGAGAGGAGTATTTTTTTGTTTGTATATATAAGAAATGAAAGTTGATTTTTTAATTGTTGGGCCATGATAAGAATTAAATGCGATAATAGCGTCGGTTTGTGTAGGTTTCCTATAAATGTCATAATTAATTGTATGTGCGGATGTTATCAAAGTGATATCCAAAAAATTTAAGGTGTGATTATTATCTAATTCTACGGTGAATTTTATTTTAGGGTGTAAAGTAGACTAGAATATCGTCTACATATCTGTTCCATAATATAATTTTGTTAATGAATTCGAAATTGCTGTTGTGTATAATAATCTTCTAAATGGTTCATGAAAATGTCATTCGTAAGTCCGCTTAGTGGGGAGCCCATAGGTAAACCTTCAATCATTTTATAATATTTATTGTTAAATGTAAAGTGATCTTGGTTAATGCAAGCAGTTAAAAGTTTTATTAAGCTATTTGCATCTGTGTTATTGTTTAAGTGATTATTAATGATTTGTGTAGCTATGGTAATTGTTTCTTTAATAGATATATTAGTGTATAAGTT
>JAWQRJ010004343.1:0-11141 GCA_033557515.1 Diorygopyx duplodentatus
GTAAGCCAAAGTGACCCGCTGTCAGCAACTCTATTCAACTGCGCTTTGGAGTATGTGATGAGAGAGACAAAATTAAACAGATCGGGGCTGATATATCACAAGAAGCATCAGAACTTGGCTTTTGCGGACGTCTTGACAGTAATGACACGAAGTAAGGAAGAACTACAGAGAATAATAACAAAATTGGAGGAACAGGCGGAGGTGATGGGTCTGCAAATAAACGAAGATAAAACAACGTACATGGCATGGACAGACGGGGGTATGAAGAGCAAGGGTGTCTAGAAATAAAAAGTATAAAGGGAAGAACGTATAGATTTAAAGAGGTCGAATCTTCCAAATATCTGGGAACAGAATTCCGCAGGAAACCAGGAACAGGAGGAGAAATACAGTGCCGTATAATGGCTGGAAATCGGCGCCTCTACGCATTGAAGCGATTAATGAACAACAAGAACATCTCAAGGGTACTAAAGCTGGGAATTTACAAAAGCGTTTTGCGACCGATAGTGACCTTTGCATGTGAAACATGGACTATGGGGGAAAAGGAACAGGAAATGTTGCGAATATGGGAAAGGAAGGTCCTGAGAAAAATTTATGGTGGAGAAATGGTAAATGGCGAATGAGAAAGAAGAAACAACAGGGAACTGCGGGAGCTATAAGGGGAAGCAGATATAGTGTAAATAGTGAAAGGCCAACGATTGCGATGGTTGGGACACATAGAAAGAATGGGAAAGGAGAGAGCAGTGAAGGCGGTTTTGGAGAGCGAAGTGGAAGGAAGAAGGAGACGAGAGAGGCCGAGATCGAGATGGAAACATGGAGGAAGAATTCTCTGCTGATAGGAAAATCTCTATTTGGTACAAATATGCTTCCCAATGCTAATTATTATTGATGTAGACACAAAACGAAACTGTCAACACCCAACCAACATTGTCTAGCAAACAGGGAAAACCCTTACAAACAAATTCTATTGATATTGTCATTTTCTGGGAGGTTTTAGGTGAGACCAGGTTATTCAAAACTACAATGTCCATCCAGCGCGGTCATATAACCATAAATCTGCCGTCGTACGAAACGTGCTAAACGTACAAATATGACTATGTTATAATTCCTTATTAGCCAGCCCTTTCCGACAATAACACAGGTAGTGCCCGGGGCCCCCGGTTTCATCTCCCCATCGCTCCGTCACGTCAGTCCGCAGTACGCCCTGCAGCCCGATATTCACACACTTTCGCTGCTCCGGCTTCAGGTGCTACGCCTCGGGCCTTTCCGTGTGCCCGATCGGCGCGCGTCGGCTGCGTACCGTGTGCGGTCGCTGAATGTTCACTGCTCAGTGCCGCCCGTGATGCCAGTCTTTACTTTGTCGCGTTGCCGTAGATATGCCGACGACCGCTATCAATTCGGTTCCGCTCCTAAGAAAACTACGTTTCTTTTTCGGAGATTTTAACTGTTAACTGAAGCGAAACCCGCGCAGCCGACCGACCGTTGAGAAAAAACTGAGTGCCTTGAGTAGAGAGATTGGGCAGAGTGTGTTTTCGGACCTCGTTTTTGTTCTGTGTTGACAGTTGAACATACCCAGCGTTTACTACTGCTTCGCAAGGAAGAAAAGCGAAGGATCAGCATGACGTGCGTGTAAATGGTTCGATTCAGAGTGCGGAGCGGTAGTAGTTGTGGTGCGATGATATCGAACTGCTGCACAACTAGCACTGACAGTATGTTATCTAATGCTACGGGAGTACGGAGGCCACCTTTATGTTTCTGAGTTGCATTCGACGTAGGTATCCGTTTGTGGGTGTGTGTACGTCTTTTCTGTTCTCTTGTATCCCCTGCATTTTCTTACCAGTACCTTGCGACGGGTTTTGTACCGTCAAATTGAATTTATAATGCCCTACTGCGCTGTCTGCTTTGCCTATGCCATGATCACCCTTCCTTATTTGTCTGCGTCATCTGTTAGCGTTAACCCAGACGTAAGATACTGAAGAAACTACCAAAAACTTTACGTAAACTAGGGTGAACATAGAGATGACGAGAATTTCTATTGTAGAAACAATTTAAAGTATTTTTAAACAAGTACAACAAGCCTAAAAACTGGCTTTAAAGAATGTTTTATAAAACCATGTTTGACCAATGAACATGAATTTCTTGTAGTCAGGCGGTTGTGTATTGTACCACAAAGTTAATTTTATGAATGTGTAGATGGTACTTAAACATTGTCGTGCTAATCATTTCAGCCCAGATAGAATTAAATGTTAACCGGTATTGTAAGACGTTCAACGTGTCCCAACATAGAACCCAGATCTAAAAGCTTAGAATAGCATGTTTGTGTAGAATGGCTAAAGTAGGATTATAACAACATTAATATATTCATTAATTGTAATACTGATTGAAGTTTTACTGTTTTTATTTCAACGCCATTTGTGGCTATTATAGACAGATAGTTCGTTCATTTGTTTCAAAAATTGTTCATTTGTTTTTAATTCTAATCAAGGTTCAGGAAGGAAATATCAGAATATATCAACGGTATACAGTTTATTCCAGCTAACGTGAATAAAATCGATAAAATGGTGAGGAAAGAAAATTTGGCAAAACGCTCGGATAGGCCAATTTTGTTTCCAAACTGGGTTTTTGGTATAGGTTATAACATTTTTGCGTCATCTGCGAAAGGGCTGTCACGCCATCGAGTACTACTTTTTTAAATGGCGACCTACTTTTTCTATGAATTGGATTGAGTTTCGTTGCCTGAAAATGATCAGGCGTTAATAAGGAGTTAAACCAATTTGATTAAATCAAAGTAAAATCAAATAAATGTAAATAAAAAAAATCAAGAGGTATTGGATCTGGGAATTTAGCTGGCCACTCCCTAGATTTAAAAGTCAGGATCTTTTTTTCGTTTTTATGTTGGTCAAAGCCGAAAATCTAAATTCGAACAAACAAGATGTGGAAAATTGTAATAACACAAAGCTTTTTGCGATGTTGTTGGATAATCGCATCTAAAATCCAGAACGAATTAGTTGATCCTTCTGAATGTTTTGAAACTAAATCTCGGTTATTACACACCGAGATTAGTTCTTCCTCTTCTTTCAGAGTTAATTCATACACCGACGTGTTGTTTATCACAAATGGATTTGGAACCCAATGATTTATTTTATTTTTAAATTTGGAAGGTAATGAATTATTCTTTGCTCTGGTATTGTCGAATGATCAACAATTATTTTATGAATTATTTTATAACTGTCTTTTGGAATTGACTCAAACCTTTCTAAACTACCTTCTTGTGCTTTATTCTTCCATAAAGTGATTTTTTTTGAGCCCCCAACAATTTATCGGTTGAGTTTAAAATATATTCTTTCGATCCTTGCATACTTATATTTATGTTATTAAAAATAACAAAACTATCCGATAAGTAAGTTAGCTCAGCACACCATATCTTGTCATGCAACAAATCAACAAAATCATTATTGTCTTGTTCAAAAAATATCTTTATCTCGTTTTTTAATTCAAGCACGCCAGATAAAACTTTCCCCCTGGACAACCACTTAATGATTCGTATTTTGACTCCGTTGCCTTGCATAATCGACTAAATAGGCCACTTTTTAATGGTCTTCATTTTATATAATTTCAACACATTGTTCCACCGCTATTTTCAATTCTGATAGTAATTGTTTTGTAATGAGTGTTTTCCGATGCCAAAAACAATGAGTGACTAATATCTCAGCATTATGATATTAATATCACAATATGATATTAATATCTCTTACATGCGCCACAAGTCCTTTTATTGATCCAGTCATAGCCGGAGCACTGTCTGTGCAAATGCCAATGCACAAATTCCACGAAATTGTAATTTCTTGTAAATACGTATTAATTCATCAAAATCTCAATCATATGTTCATCAAAATATGTTTTCCTGTATCATTTTCGTGAATATATTGAACGAATGCAATTAAGTGTGCTTTTCGGTCTATGGTAGACAGCCTGTATACTGACATGTTGTAGTGTTAGTGTATTTCTTTATTTTTATCGTTTCGAAACCTTTTATGCGTTATTAATTCTTAGTTCTCCATTTTTGTTTCAACCTTTAAAACAATAAAAATCCTCCGTTTACTTCCATCCATATCTTTTATTTTAAACCACAGATATTGCCAAAAAATATACACACATTACGTTGAGAGTCTAAAACAAAATCTTTGAAGAAACAACACCTACTTGTAAAAATTTAAAGAAAAGCAAATTTAAGATCTGAATCCTCCTTTCGGCGGTTACACAACTTCTAATTCTCCTGTAATGAAATGTGTACATTAAAAACCGAATAATTTCCTTTATCTCTCAAAATATATTCGCGTATAAGAAATAGCTAAATCATCGGGATCTAAATCAAGCTAAATCAAAATTAATAAAAGTAGAACATAATTAAAACGAATTGAACTGGAAAAACACAGAAAAGCACTTAATATATTGTGACGAAAGTTGGTAAGTTGATTAATTACAAAAAAAGGAACAGGTGGTCCATAAACGTTTATTGAAACAAACTGTAAATTTCAAAGCTTTCTTACAAAGCATAGATTGTTAATTTTTGTTGTGCACTCACGATGAATTGGTGATTGGAGTGCCACTGGCAAACTTAACGTTTGACGCTAATAGTTGCGTTCTTAGATAAAGAAATGCGAATTTTGCTAGAATTTTTGTTTGTATATCGGCAATAGATACACAAACAATTTTTGATCAAGTGATTTAAATTTACTTATTACTCACTTCATCAAGTAATAAGTAATCATTATGAATTATATTTCTAGAAAAAAAGACTAAATTTTATAATTAGCATAACTATAAAATGCATAAGAACCCCCAACCCGATATAAGGTTTTGACCTTTGCCTTGGTCGATGGCAGACATATTATGTTACTTAACAACACAAGACAAACATGATTTGATTACGATCTGCCGGAATGAATAGTATTGTATTGCTGTATTTCTTAAAATTGTCATTTTCTACTTTATAGATTCTTTGGAGCCCATTTAATTTTCTAGTGTGTTAGTGTCACTTATTATTATAGTTCATATCAAAAACATATTGCAGTGAAGTTTCATAGTAAAATGTCCTCGCCTCAACCCACAGCTTTCAGTACTGTTTGTCACTCGTTAACTGAAAGTCCTTCCGCGGCTTCCTTCTTTGGCCACAACAAGCCGTCTTGGAGTATCCTTTTACAGTAATTATTTCTTGTTTTATTGTTTCTCTAATTTGTCTAATTCCTTATACTATTTGACCTTATCAACCTTTTTTGCAGTTGCCTTATTTTGGATACATTTAGTAATTACATTGTCTCAGATTCGCATACTATTTGTACACTGTTTGTGTTATAGATAGACCTTCAATTTTTGCTCATTAATAAGTTCTACAAGCAAGCTGTATTTCCCATTTATTGAAAGACTTTGCTCTCGAATAAGTTAATCTCCATTTCTCTCTATGGGTGTTTGCCTCTAATCCAGCTGTTTCCCCTTATTAAATTATTGATTACGTACTTTTATTAACTTTCGTGGAATATCTGGTAGTTCAAGGCAATCTATAAATATTACACACAATTATTTTCGTTTTACAATTATTGTTCGTAATATAAATATATTTTCGCATGTCTGTTTGATTTTTCTTCATATACTTTCTACATCGGTTTCTAAATACAGTTCTCAGTCCTTGTTTGAACTTAGTTTTAATTCAAGTTACAAACTCATATTTTATATATTACTTATTGCAGACATTTTCCTACTTAATCTTTAAGGTTCTTTCCCTTTTTAATATTCTCGAACGGTCGATTAGGTATACCCTGCAGGGCAGAACGTACTGGTCGAATTCTAATTAACCCCTGCCATGTTTAATCATATATTAACGTAAACACGATAGATGGGCGTTTCTCATAACCATATTTCACCCATAAATTAATTGCAGGAACATCTAAAATTCCAATTCGAAATTATTTCCTCTTGATTGCTGTTGTAACTAACCTGACTTTGCACGCGAGCATTTACATTTTCTACAGTTAATTAGGAGGTAATTTGCTTTCGCAACATGTAATGCTTGAGTTTTATTACAAAAAAAGCCTAAAATTGGATGTTATGTACAAAATAATTTGGTGGTTAATTAAAACACGTAAAAAAATGCCGTCTCATGGTTGTTAGATTCACCATTTTGTTCTTATGCTTTATCTATTCTGCTGTAGCTACTCTGCTCTAATTAATTTGGAGTAACTGTATCGGACAAAACTCGTGGCTTGGGTTTCCCCATCTAGACGCTTATAAATTCGAGCAGGTGTTCCAACCGAAATTTGCGGTAATTTGGTGTATAATTCGGGTTTAAGGGTGATTCTACCAAAACTGCACGTGCAGATGCGGTAGTTATTTTGTTTTTCGTAGGTTGTAAAGTTGCCAGTTCGTAGAAGATCCGATTACCAGTATAGATAAGAAGACGTTTGATCGTCCCGATTCTATAACGAAGTACACCTGTAAGAATATCGAGGTATTAGTTGTGTGAAATTTATAGAAATTTAGCTTTCGAACAGTAACAGTCTTAAATTTCGCAATAAACTAGAATTAAAACGGAAATATTTAAATGCTCAGTAAATCAACATTTTCTCGGGAACTAATTATTTTTTCTCAGAAATAAAAAGAATATTAAGAGAAGAATATAACATGAAGTGATGTAACACAGAGACCAGAGTAGTTGAAGAGCAAGGAAACCTGAAAATCACTTGAAAGATAGTAAAAGAATAAAGGAGGAGAAGAGACAGACAAGAAACAAACCAGACAACATCGGTAAAGGAATTAACACAACGAACTCAGTTTATCTTCCCGATGTAAATCAGCAGAAAATAGATTATATAAACAGTGGATTGAACAGTAATAAAGCCGGTTGGGATGATATACCTGCAAACCGTAAAAAAACGCCAAAGTTGTTGGTCGAAGTTGGTCGAAACAATTGCAACCCTAATTAGTGCAACCTTTGTCCAATTTTGTCCAATAGTATGTTCAATAAGTTATTTTTCGGGTATAAACTATACTTTTTGAGTTAAGTTAATTTCACAATAGAAATATAGCACACTGAAATATTCTTTTATCTAAATAAGTGGCTATGACGTTAATTTAAAAAAGGAACGACAGCTTTCTATATGTATTTTCGGACATCATGCTATTACATGAGTATTACATCGATTTTAAAAGTAATACAATTGTGCAATTAATGCTGTAATACGGTGCGATGATTTCAAATGTGTGAATTGACCATAGGTTTCTTGAATCGCACTGAAATCGATAACGCTGTGACTGCATTAGCGATTATCGGAAATTAATGCTTGGGTAGGCGAACCGGCTTAGGTTAATATACGAACATGTCGACTTTAATGGGCCACCTATTGTATAATCGATAGCTTGTCGCGTTTATGATGGCTAAATCGCTGGTAGGTAACTCACGGACTCTAAAAATAAATATTGAATAACAACCTCATACCATTTAAAACAGTGTCCCCGTATTGTCTGTATATTTTTCCTAGACATACCTATTATGTTGCCTGAGGTTTAAATTCATAAATAAATACCATTGCGATGCAATACTTACGTTGCCTAATTATGACCAATTGCTAGTTTCCAGAAATGTGCTTTGATGTTATCCTGAATTATACGCAGCCAATTAGGTTGGTCACTCAGTATATGATCGATATGTGTTGCTTAATTATGCATAAAAGTTTCACCTGTTTCTAGGTGTTACATATTCTTGGAATAAAAAATTATAAAGGGGGAAAAATAATATGGAGTCCTCTTTTTGTAATAATTAAACGATTAATATTTAAAGATTAACTACAGACCTTATCATAAAAAATATATATAGTTTTTCCTTGTAAGATACAAATTAAATCATTACTTTTACAACATTGAAACCACTTGACATATTTATATACAACGAACCTTCGAATTATTTACACGTGCTCTTTTCTCTTTTATTAGAAGCCTAGGATTTTTTTCTGGCAACTCTTGCGTTTATTTTAGTAGCTAAGAGGTTTGATTACAATCCCTTGACATTGATATAGTTCTAAGCGACTGGTAACACTATAGCAAAGGTTAGACCATTCACATCGGATCTAGCGCGCATTTCTTGTCTATTATAGAGTTAATCGTGTGATAAACCCGAGTAATTAACACCGTTCCCCCGGACACAATGAGAATATAAGCACATTTTATGCTCCTTATATATCCTTAACTGAATGACAAACGGGAAAGCGTCCATCGACTGAAGCTCTTGAGGTGTTATTTTTTCATGTCACGCTTGCGCGGCTCACTTAATAAGCACTGAATCTCGGATTCTAGCAGGATTGTCACTGTCGCCGTATCAATATTGTGGCTAATTTACAGTTATCCGACAGTTAGACATCGATCGCAATTTGCTTACCTGCTACACCACTTGTAATCAACTTTCTCTCTGGCAAATTAAGTTCATTTATCCTGATGCAATTGGTTTTTAATTGGAGTGTTAGTGCCTGCAAAAATGACACTGCGTTTTTTAAAAATACGTGTGCGCTTGATTTATAATTCCTATATTGCGCAAGCAGTGCTAATCCTTCCAACAGGTAAGAAGCTTAAAATAGCCTAAGTTGTAAACATTAGCACTGCAGCTAATAAACGCGGTAATTGCAGAGCATGATATTAATGTTACATTGTATGATTATTGCTGTTAATAAGATATGAAATAAAACAGCGTATTGCATATGCAAATTGCTCACTAACATTGGATATTCATACGCAAAACCTGCGGCCAATAGCTAATGTATGTTGCTGTATGAAATCGCCTTTTTCTGCTGTGGTATGTGTGCACTTATTTTACTGAACGTGAAATTTTAATTATTTAAAAAATAAATATTAATATTTAATTTTTTAATTAGTTTTAAAAATAAAACAAAAGAATAAGACAATAAAGAATAAGACTTAAATAAGACAAAGCAAGTAACTATAAATTACCAAATCGTTTTAGGAGCATACCTTTTTATTCCACTACGCTTTTTTTTTTTAGATTTTCCTAGATCTTTTATCTTTAGAAAAATCACTGCTTTATTTATACGGACAAACTGTTTTCGAGAAAAACCCACATTAACGATATGAAGTACGAAATTGAAAGAGTGATCTTGAAAGTCTTAGAAAGGCTTAGACATTTCTTGGGGTGAAGAGATTTGGTAAAAATAACACGATTTGTTAAACATTTTTTAAATATTACGGGAACAATGCGTTTTTTGCAAGAATTTTTTCGTTTGATAGTTCTAAAAAGATACTATTATTACTGATAATTTTTACTTTTGTACTGTCCAAAAATTAATTAACTGCCGCTTATTTGTATATTTTTTGCATAATCTAAAATTATATAGCCATTAGAGTATTATGTATGATAAATAAATTAGTAGTTAAATTTGTTAGTGGCTTTAATTTTGCAAAAATTAAATTTTAAAATTTAGAAAAATTAGAAATATATAACTGGGAAACAAAAACATTTAAATTTTAATAGCTGAGTTTTTGTAACTTATACTTATTAATTACTCAGTGAGGATAGTGCGATAATTAGCAAATTGTTTCTATAAAATCATCAAAAACCAAATAATAGTTCTTTATCGGTTTTAAATAATATTTCAATTATTTTCTGGAAACTTTGGCGTTCTTTTATTTAAAAAAGAAGATACATCATCATCTAACGACTAAATTGTTGTTCTGTCGATTTTTGTGTTTTAGTGGCAAATTGTGACTTTCAATTGGCAATCAGTGCACCCTACAGAGATTTATAACTAAAAATACTGCTGGATTTGCATTGAGAAAAAAAACAGCTGAATTTAAAAGATGCGTTATAATTAGTTTTAAAAACTCCACTTTTTTAATATTGTTTTGTTCTTTTAAATTGCTTTTAGGTTTTAGATATAAAATTCCAAAAATCGTGGGTTCATGGAAAAAATGGTTCTTTGATCACTATTTCCATCAATTTATAAGACCGTCTGATGTCATTATACATAAATATATGGAGAGCGGATAAAGCTACAAGTCTGAAGATTTGGATTTGAATACGGTAGGAAGGAAAGGAAAGTAGGAAGGGAACTAAAAGATAAAAAGACAATAAAATAATTTCAATAAGCTGGCGCTTCCGGTTATACCGGAAGTTGTTTTATTAACAAAGGTGTTGTTTTGTTAATTTAAATGGTATTACCCCAATTTTTTAGTCTAGTAGGCTGAAAATTTGAACTTGAATATGGTAGGAACAGAAGTAAAAGATCAAAATATTTTCAATAAGCTGGCATTTCCGGTTATACCGGAAGTTGACAACTACTTTGTTAATTTAAATAGAATGGCCCCAATTTTATTTTATTTTCTTAATTTATATTCAATTTTCAACAACTTCCGTAATACGTTTGCCAGGCCTAACCTAAGTCGTTTTCGAGATATTGAATTTTTCGCATAATTAGTTCAACATTTTGAAAAATCGAATGTTCATAATTAGACTTATGTGATAATGTTCATACTTCACTAACCATTAGTTGAGACATTGAACTTTTCAGAAATACACCCGGCGGGACATTCTTTACAAAATTGAATTTTGAGATGAAACTTTAAATAACAAAAAGTGATTTTTTTTAAATAGCACCTACGAAATATTTTATTTTATCGAATGTAGAATTAAAATCCTCGTTAAACGGTATTAGGTTTCCCTATACCTAAAATGTACCTTTTTGGTTGATTTCATATTTAGGGTGAAAAATGAATGCAGGTATCATTTGGAAATCGGGTTACTTACTCTGTTCTAAAATGGCAACTAATAGTCCAATGTCTCAAGTAATGGTTAATGAAGTATGAACATTATCCCATAAGTCTAATTATGAGTATTCGATTTTTCAAAATGTTATCTTATTGAATGTGAAATTAAAATCCTCGTTGAATGATATTGGGTATTATTTAAGGCAGGGGTGTGCAAACTTTTTTGGTTATCGACCCCTTTTAAAATATCTGTAGCAGTTTTCGACCTCCTCAACTTATTGGTGAAAAAATTATATTCAGTGTGTTTGTATTTTCAGGGCCAACCTTATATCTCCGTTAATATTCAAGATAGAATAAAAAACTTTATATAAAAATTGAAT